>JASGAU010390772.1:0-18971 GCA_030220045.1 Australoheros facetus | reverse complement strand
AGGTGGTTCAGGTGCAGCAGGAGGGGCGGAGTCAGAGAGACACTCAGAGTTTGTTGGATAAAACCTGCCAGGTTAGGGTCACAGAGTCTGTTACCATGGTGACTGACTCAGAGTTGGAGTTAGCTCTTCCTGGAACAGTTTCTGCCATTTTAGGGTAACAAACCCAGAGTTTTAGCCAATCCTGCTTCCTGGAATAGGGCCCTGTTATTGGTGACCTCGAGTTTTGTAAACAGTTTTGTATTTTAACATTTACGACTTTATATATTGAGCAGTGCAGCAGTCAGGTAGGAGTGAGAGGCCATGTTTGTTGACACCAGTTTTCCCGTTTGCTGGCTAGCTTAGGTTAGATATTTATCTTTTATTTTGGTTAGGTAAAGATAGAGAACAGTAGAACCTTTTGTTTGTTGTTTTGGCATTGCTCACGTCCAAAGTAAATAAACTGCTGCTTCACATCTTCAGCTATCCCAGTGCTTCTCAATTATTTTCTGTTATGCCCCCCCCTAGGAAGAAGAAAACCTTTTGCGCCCCCCCACTCTCTGTCACGACTATAAATAGTCACGGTGGAGCCTGCTCTATGCTGTGAGTAGGCAACAAAAATGTACACCATAGAGCTACAGTATTACTTACTGCGCACACTCTGACAATGAGAGCGCCACTGCCACCTACTGTAGTGGATGTGCAATTACACTTAATTCTAGAACGGCAAAAAAAAAGCATGTTCCCCGGGGCCGGTAGCGGGCGTGCCCCACTTTTTGAGAACCAATGAGCTATCCTGTGTTTCTGTCCTGTTCTTGGGTGTGGTTGGTTCTTTTGTCCAGGTATCCCTAGACCAGGGATGTAACAGACCATGTTTAACCATGCATTCATAAAGTGCTTATTTTATATACTTTAACCACTTTCTTTATCTTTTAGAATCACCTATTAACCTAACATTGAACCGTGAGACCCACAGGAAGCCCATGCAGGCACGTGCAGAACATGCCAACTCCACACAGAAAGGCCCCAGCTGGGTTCAGACAGGGACATTTTGGCTGTGAGGTGACCATGCTAAGCACTGCACTCTGTAATCATTTGACACAGAGCACTTAGTTGTGATGTGATGAATCAGATGAAGGAGGAGGTTAAAAGAGATAGAATATCACAAAAGGGAACTAAAATAGAATGAAGAGCAGAGAGCAGGGGATAACAGGAAAGAGAGATGAGTGAAAGCAATGATCAGTTTGCTGTTTTTTTTTCTTTTTTGGTTAAGAAGTGAATTAAGAGAGCTTGATCAGGCTTCATCAATAATTAAACAGTTAATTAAAAACACTGTGCTTCAATGAACAATGAAGAAAACCTAATAGGGATTAAAGAGCCACACTGAAAACAGCAATCAGGAAGTTGTTGAATTTGCATATATGAACTTCATATACATAACATAATTCTTCAAGAACGTTCAGTCTTTTAGACTGAATCATGTTGGAATGAAAGAAATGAGTTAACGTTTGTCCTGAAGGACGTTCTGAAGGGAAATGACTGCACTGTCCTCCATTTGATCTCTTTGGAAACTTTACTGCAGTTTGAAGGCAAATAAACATTTAAAACTGAAATACCAGTGAAAAAGAGTGTAGACCAGGGGTCATCAACTACATTTGTACAGTTTTTCTCAGCAGACACTGTGAGGGCCAGATGCTCTCGTTAAGTAAAATAAAATTAATATTGCAGCCTGAGTAATCTCTTATCATTTTTTAAATCAATTTTCCATTCAAATATATACTATTTTTAGTGATGTGCAAGTCTTCCATGTTCTTCTCTGTTATGTTTATGTGCGCAGTTGTTCTCGTTATAGATATGATGGGCTCAGGAAACAAAATGCAACACGAGAGCAACAAGTTTATCTATCCACAATCTACTTCTGTTCTTGTTGTTTTTTAAGTGAATATAGGAACATATGAAGAGTTCATACTGTGTGACCACATGTGGGCGCCCCACCCATATGTGGGTACATACGAGCCACCTACCCCTCCCACGAGCAGACCGTGTGAGAGACCCTCACAGCACAGGAGACGGGAGCCCCGTGCGGGCCGGGGAGTGTGTTCAACAGCCAGTAACTATCCTTCCACAGGTTCGCCAACAGAAATCTCATTATGACTTCTACTTCTGTTAGTTTGACAAGTTTGATATTTTTTCCACATAAAACAAGGTTAGACTCACCTTCAGCTCTGTTTACAATCTGATCACTACCAACAAAAGTTGGCTCCTCAGTGCAGCACAGTGCTGAAAATACTTGAAGTCACATGGTCCGATCTTGCATTCTGAGTGGTTCTAGGTACATGGAGGCTTTTGTGGACAATGGAAAGTCGTGTTTGGGTTTTTTTGATAATTCAGACTAGCCAGAGACGGGTATTTAATGGGTTATGATGTGACATGATTGATTGGTGTATATTACGTGTGTCAAGGATTTTGTAAATATCATCATCTCATTTTTGATGGAGGTGGAATTTTTGCATCTGAACTCCTCTCTAGGCTAGTCTTGATTTCAGTAACATTCGGGGGGCCGGATGGAAAGCTCTGGCAGGTTGGAATGATTGATTTTTCTCTCTAAGTTAACTGACTTTAACTATTTCTCAGTTACGAGAGCTGATTCTCTGAGAACAATTTAAGACGTGTCTCCCAGAAAATGTTGGCGTGTATCTAAATGAGCATCAAGTGGACTCGTCGTCAAAAGCTGCCGTGCTCGCGCATGAGTTTGTATTGACACATTGTGCCCCGTTATCCTCCGTGCGCAGTGAATGTGCTCCATTGGTTAACCTGCGAAAAGTCTGAAAGTCTCCTCTAAACATCATGGACTAATCCTATTCCTGTTTCTGGTCGTGAATGGACATCTCATCACTAGTTGTCCCTCACTTCAGTGTAAAGAGCAAAATCAGAACTCTAAGAAACTGAAAAGTATTGGTTATTCAGTCTGTGCCTGCTCCTACTCTGCCTCCGGACAGCGGTGAACCAAGAAAGGATGAGGTGGATGAAAGCTACCGGCACTTCATTTCAAAGGGGTTTGCCTCACCGACAGGGAAGGAGGAGGATCGGGTTCTAATCTTGCGCGATACTGGGGCTACGAAGCCTCATTTTGCAAAGTGTGTTCCCTTTTTCCAGTGCCTCATTTTGTGCAGCCAACGCTCCTTTGTGGGGAGTGAAAATGAGCGCAGTAAGGGCCCCGCTGCACAAAGTTTTCCTGCAGTCATCTCTTGTTTTGGGCCTGATAAAAGTTGGGGTGCGTACATATTTGCTGGTGCGGGGTGTTGCTCTGGTACTCTGGAATGATCTAGCAGGTGAGAAGGTCTTAATGCCTGATCATGCTGCTGTCAGTCTGCCCTCTGTGTTCCCTGATTGTGTTGTCACTCACGCACCAAAACGTAAATATGGTGATGTTGATCTGTCTGACTATTCTATACTCCGAAGATGGCCCAGAGGATAAGGAGCCACCTGTGGAAAAGACAGAAAAAAGTGTTTCTGATGGAGCTGACCTTATTCATTTATCTTGGTTGGAATGCATTTCAACAGGTAACTGTTCTGCAAAAGTTCAGACCCCACGTACTCAGTCTTGCCCATGAAAGGTTTTCTGGACATTGCATTGATTGTGTAGGTCCACTTCCCAAATCCAAGTTAGGACATCAGTACATTTTAACTTTGATGTGCGCTGCCACACGCTTCCCAGAAGTGTCCCAGTTACGCATCCTCAAAGTCAAAGCTGGTGTCAAAGCACTCTTGAGTTTTTTTTCAGTTTTTGGTTTACCAAAATCAGTTCAGAGAGACCGAGGTTCCAACTTTATGTCCAAAATGTTAACTCAGGTCCTACAATCACTGTCCATTAAATGTCAAAAATCCAGTGCATATCATCCTGAATCACAGGGCGCACTCGAGCATTTTCACCAAACGCTGAGATCCATAATGAGGAAATTTTGTCTCAAGTCAGGAAAAAAGTGGGATGAGGGGTTGCCAATTCTCCTTCTAGTGGTGAGCTACCGTGTGCAGGAGTCCACATGTTTCAGTCCTGCAGAACTGGTGTTTGGACACAGTGCATGGTCCTCTGCAGTTGCTACAGGTGACTTTCTGACACAGTTCCTGCCAAACAGAACGCGATAGATTATGTGAGCTCTTTTATGGTGCGCTTGCATCGAGCATGCAAAATTGCACGCAGTGCTCTTTCTGCATTTCAGGGAAAAATAAGGAAGGGATTTGATAAAAAAAAAAGCCCTTACAGAGACATTTTCAAGTTGGTGTTCAAACTTTGACTCTCCGACCCATTCCTGGATCTTCTCTCCAGGCTAAATTCTGTGGGCCCTGTTTCTCTTTACATTGTTAAAGAGAAACAGTGAAACGTATTATGTTGTAGGTACCCCAGATCGCAGGAGAAAATCTCGTGTATGCCACAGTAATTTAATGAAGCCTTATTTTACTTGCGATGCAGGCGCAAATGCCTTTTCATCCCCCGCTGCACCATCAGCTGTGTCTGTTGCTGCGCCAGCACCTCCATCTCAGAGTAACGCAGAAAGCGACGGCTTGCGTTTTGCTTGTGTTGAGACTTGTTCCCAACTTCAAAATTCAGAATTATTAAAAGATCTTAAATCCCATCTGAATGAGTCTGCCCACCATGATGTGTGCCACTTGATTAGAAGTAACCATTCTCTGTTTGCTGACACTCCATCTTGCACTAATATCCTGGAACACAACATTGATGTAGGTAATCACCCACTAATTAAACAGCACGCTTACCAGGTGAACCCTACCAAACATGCACTGTTACAGCAAGAGGTCGCTTACCCGTGGGAAACAGTTTAGCTGTACCCAGTTCCAGATCATTTCTTGCTCTATACCGTCATGCTCTTTGGTCTCTGGAATGCCCCTGCCACATTCCAACACCTCATGCATGTTGTCCTAGCCGGTGTTAAAAACTGTGAAGTGTTCCTTGACATTGTAACATATTCAAGCACCTAGTCCGAACACACTGAAACCCTCCAAGAAGGGAGCATTCCTATCCTTAAACTTTGCCAAAAGTGACTTTGGTAGAGCCACAGTGACTTATCTTGGGAAGCAGATAGAACAAGGTCAGGTGCGCGCCTCGTGGCCAAGATTCAGGCTATTGTAGACTTCCAGGTTCCTCGCACTAGATGTGAGCTTCGTCGGTTTCTCAGAATGACTGGCTACTATCGTGGTTTCTGCAAAAAATTTTGCAGATGTGGTTGCACCTCTCACCAGTCTGACCAGCGTGTCAAAGCCATTTGTTTGGTCACCCATGTGTGAACACGCCTTCCAGTTTGCCAAAGCTCTCCTCTGCAGCGCACCTTTCCTGGCTGTTCCTAACGTCATCTGTCCCTTTGAACTTGAGGTGGGTGCCAGTGCCAGCAGTGTGGGTGCTGTACTGCTACAGGAGGACAAGCATGACGTAGATCATCCCGTTGGCTACTTTTCAAAAAAGTTCACTCATCAACTTAAGTGCAACACTACTGAAAAAGAAGCTCTCTCCCTGCTGTTTGTGCTGCAGCACTTTGAAATATACATTGGTTGTAGTTTGTCACCTGTGCTTTGCACACAGATCATAACCTCCTTTGTTTCTGGCCAGAATGAAACTCCAACCAAAGGCTCATGAGATGGTTGCTTCTCGTGCAGGACTTTAACTTAGAAATACACCGCAGGAAGGGCATGGAAAATGTCATGACAGATGCGCTCTCTCGTGGTTTTGTCTCGTGGATGTTTGGGATCGGGAAGGGGGCTGTTACAGCCCTGGCCGTATGTTGTCCCAGGCCAGTGATTTTGCATGCCAGCCGTCTTCTTTGGGGACGGTTGATTTTTTGTTATTGTGGCCTTTGTTCACCCTGGAGCCTATGCTTCCAGTTTCCTCTCTTTTTTTGTCATTCATTATATATGGAAGGTGACAATACAACTCGCCTTAATTTGCAAACTGTGCTTGCGTTTCTGGTTTTGGGGACTGGGGCAAGGACACCCTTCCAAACCTTTCGTTGTGGCCTTCACCCCTAGACTGGGGCATAACAATATGCAATAATTCTGCAATGATTAAATATGAATTTGTTTTTTTGTTTGTTTTGTTTTTTCCACTTTGATGCTTCTAATTGCCTTACAGGAGTTTCAGTATTACTATTTTAGTATTCTGTTTTATGGTCTGTATCCTTTATTCTATGTATTATTCTGTTGTTTTTATTCAGGTATTTATTCTATTGTATCACACTGAGTGCTTCTCGTCAGTGCATGAGGCGTTACTGAAACAAATTCCTATCGATAATGTTGACATGGGAATAAAATATAGAACCTTGATCTTGTGTGACAAATATGCAACAACAACAAAAAATCTGGAATGGGGAAAACACTCTTTCACAGTACTGTATAACTTTTACTAACAACAAGTCAGTAACGTGACTGAGTATAAAAACCGCATCTTAAAGAGGTAATGTTTCTCAAAAGTCAAGATCAACAGCAGTTCACCATCCATCCATCCATCCATCCATCCATCCATCCATCCATCCATCCATCCATCCATCCATCCATCCATCCATCCATCCATCCATCCATCCATCCATCCATCATCCTCTTCCGCTTACCCTTGTCAGGGTCGCTAATTAATCATTAATTAACCTAACCCCACTAACTGCATGTCTCAGTGATAACCACTGTGCGGCAGAGGCTCAGCAATCTGCAAAGCACTATGCCTACAAAGTGTGGGGTAATTTCAAATCTCCAGCTGCCTTCTTTTCAAGAACTCAAGACAACCATGACCTGGAATACTGAGAGCCTATATGGTCACTATATATGGTCGCTCAAGCAGGCGATGCTTATCAGATGTGTTAGCTCATTTGATCTGTTCAGGCTGCCCACTGGTTGCCTCTCTGTCACCTTAAACTCAACGATTTTCTTCATTCCACTCCATACATCCCTTGTGCTGTTCTCCTGGAATTTGGCATCCATCTTCAAATCCACATCCAGTCCTGGCTGGTAAGATGGTGTAAGATTTTGTGTTGACAGAATTTAATATTATCTGTGATGCAGCCACTCTGGTCATGTCCTTTATGTATGGTTGACAAAATAACATTGTATGCATTAGTAGTGTATAACAATGACAGGTACTATATGTTCACTGGGCTGCAACACCAAAAACAGAATACGTAAGTACTTTTGTTGTTGTTCTGTTTTTAATCAACCAAGCCAAGGGAGGAAACCAGATGAAGGACATCTTGCAGCCTCTACTTGTTTTAAATGATCACATGGACATGGGGATGAACTCCCTCTAAAGCTTATTAAAGAGAGGCCATTTCCTTTTGGGCTGATTTAAGTGGACCGTATAAACACCGTCCCTGTCTGGCCCAGTGAGGTTTAAAGTTTCTAAAAGCTGCCTGTGGATTCAAACTTAAGAGCCTGGATCTATACAGATAAATGAAGCCATCACCTCCTCCTCCCTTTCTCCCTAGCACTTCATCTCACTTGCCCTTCCCTTCATATAATAATTGACACCAAATCATTCATTTAATTTCACTCCAAGTGAAATGTCAATAGACAATGCAATGGAAATATCACGGCATGCTGTTTCTGTCAGAATCAGACTCAGGCTGATATTGAGAAGTTAACAGTTCAATAAAGTGTAATTTAATAAAAAAAAAAGTTTGCTATTGAGCAGCTGACTTTCATATCTAGTGGTCTAAGTTCATACAGATGAACCAGAACTCAAATAAAAGTCAGCTATAGAGCAGCTTCAGTAACGTATGAAAAGTAGCTCAAAATTTATTTCAACATGATGATCTTATAAATATAAGAACAGCACGATGTAGGAGATGTAGAGTTCTCCTTTTTTTTCTTTTGTTGAAAACAGTACATTATATTATTGTTCCAGTTGTAAGTCTGTAGCCTGATGCTTTCTGTCCATCTGTCCCAGCTGGTCTGATAATGTAACAAACTGTCAAACTTACCACGCTCTGCTATAATCCACCCATTTCAGTTTCTTCATTGTTTATAATTCATCCATCACTCCTTTACATACCTCCATTCCATCTTCCCAGTTCCCTCTTTTGCTCTACATTTTGTTGCATTCCTCTTTTCTTCTCTCATTCCTTCCTGTTCATCCACATTTCTATCTTTCTTTTATCAATCTCAGTCGTTATTTGACCGGAGTTTCAAGTTCACAAGCACAAATCTGCAGAGATAATCTCTCTCTTTCCATTTCCTACCTTTTCCTTCCTCCCAGCTAATCCCTCTCTCTGCTCAGATTAAAAAAAAGAGAAAGGGATGAGAAAAAGAAAGACAGTTGCAAGTATGGCAATCTTGTGAGAGAAAAACACTGACAAACAAATAGCAAGATGATGCTATGCATATTAGCAAGCAGATTAGCAAAGAGAAAGACAAATAGTAACAATAGTTAAGAGAGAGATATTTGTATTTGTGTGTGTGTGTGTGTGTGTGTGTGTGTGTGTGTGTGTGTGTGTGTGTGTGTGTGTGTGTGTGTGTGTGTGTGTGTGTGTGTGGTGGGGGATTACAGAAGTAACATTAATCTCTGTATGTTTGGTGTCCACTTCAAGGTCAGATGAACACAGATGGACACATCGCAGAGTATCACTTATTTTGGCTGCTGTGCACAAGACGGCCACAAACCAATTGAATCAAATCAATCAGTCAATCAATGTAAAGATTATATTTAGATCTTGTGATGTTATACATGAAACTGGATTTAGAATGAATTCCTAAGCTGAAACACATAAGTTTAGGAAACTTTTTTCCCTAAAAAAAAAGCACTTTAATACCACAAGTTACTGTAAATTCAATTAGCAGTGTCCATCATCAGCAAAGAAATCATCAGTGCTCACTAATGGGAAATTAAGATTCTTAATTGTTTCTGCATTTGTATTAGATGCAGTGGAAATAGACATTGCATTTGAAAAGAGTCTGATGAACCCCATGTGGTATATGTGCAGCCACTTTTGGGCCAACTTAAATTATATTAAATAAAATAATTCAGCCTAAAGAAAATTGGCATTCCAATATCTGTAATTTATTGGGCAAGTAATTTCATATTTGGAGATATGTTGAAGGTACCAAAACAAAAGTTACATTATTTTAAAGCAAACAAAAGCATTTGCTTGTATATAAATTACATTCGTGTCCATCTGCTTTTATGTGCATTTTCAATTTCAGTAATTTTAGGGACTTGAGTATATCTTTGTTTTATTTTGATCACATCAAAATTTGAAAAACATGTCAGAATTGTCAAGATAAAACTGGATCTCCCATACTTAGAAAGAAAGAAAGAAAGAAAGAAAGAAAGAAAGAAAGAAAGAAAGAAAGAAAGAAAGCACATGCCATTCAACATGCACAATGTTTACCAATATATAAAAAATGGGTGAAGTGGGTGAAGATTTTGTTTTGTTTTATAGTATCAAACTACTATAGAATACATTTATAGAAAACAAAAGTCTATAGAGACATACCGGAGATACAGGAAAATTTTACAAAAATATTTTAATTTCTGCTATTGTGACATCCATACTGTTAAGGTTGTCTGTGGAACACAGAATTAGGACTGACTGTAGTTCAGATTAGCCGATTTTTAACATTCACAATAAAACAAATCTTGACTCAGTACTGATAACCCTAAACAATCAGAAAGGGACAGTACAGATAACCAACTGCTCTGAGAAAGTGAACTCAGTATGCTGAAAGGCATTGCTTCCCACAAGCATCTGTTTAGCACTATTAGCTGAAATCTGAGATGGCTGGTGGATACAGTACCTAACACCAGTTGGAGCAGTTGGAGTGAGGGATGGAGGGTGGATTGAAGGTTTAGTGTAGGCAGGGAGAGAGGAAAGGTCAGTGTTAACAATGAGTCCATTGATTCCAATTTCCCAGCCTGAGTCCTTCAGTCCCTTCATACAACCCCCCATTTTCCATCTCTCCTTTCCTGCTATTTTCTCATCTTTGTCTCTCCTTTTAAAGTCTTCAGCAGTTCCATAGACTTCAGAGGACACCTGACAGATTTCTAGTCATTTTAAGGTAAAATTTCTCCCACTGTTTTTCACCTGTTCTCATCCCACCTCCTTCCTGTTTATGTAGCAGCTTTCAGCTAGCCACAACATGAAGGGCCAGTTGTCCCATGCCTTTTGCTTTTCTATGTAAGTGTGTCCCAGTGTGTCAAGACATGAATTTGTTGCATGTTTGCTGTGATGAATAGGAAGAAACTACAGCTGAGGACAATGCAATGTACACATTTACACACATTATTACCCCACCCACAGAGGGAGGAATGGGGTGTTGTTTTGGTATCTTTGTCTGTTACTTGTTTGTTTGTAAACAATATTACAGCAAAATTACTAGTCTGATTCATTCCAAATTTGCAGGAAAGATGACCAGTGACCCTTAGATCATCTGTTTACATTTTTGGAATGTTTGGACAAGGTAAAACAAAAACAAAAACAAAACAAAACTTTCTTTTTAAAAATCTTATGGGCATGGACAATAGGACTCATTTGTTGTCTGGGTAGTGTTTGGAGAGTGACATGTTTGTAAGACATTCATTTCTTGACCAAACAAGTTTAAAGCTGTTGAAAATAAATGAAAGGTCATAACCGTAACAAATTTATTGTATACTATTGTATTCCTGCAGCACCCAGAAACATCACTGAAATAAGCACCAGGTTTATATAAATAGGATCATTGTAAACAACTCAAGGTGGGTTTTCATTTTTTAAGATGTTTTTATTTATCTCATTCACCTACAGGTGGTCCAGCAGAGGCACATGTAGCAGACTGGCATCTGCTTGGCCTAAATTAATCAAACTGGAGTCACTGAACTCTCTACCGTGTTTGGACTGTTGGTGCCTTTTTGAACATTTTAGTGGAATTAATCTGACAGATATTATGGCTTGCTGTGTGGTGCAGACCACCCAAGAGGTTTTGAGCATATGTTTGATAAGTGAAATTCTAGGATTTTATTTGGATGTCTTTGCTTTGGACCCATTTGCCCTGTTGGGGAAGCTTGCTAACCAAGTTAGCTAGCATTAGCTGAAAACTTAGCAGCCCAGCTTCTCATCCAATAAATAAATAAATACAATATGGTGGTGGCCAAAATGCTAATCTTGAGACTTCAAATTGCAGAGTCCAAAAACAATTACATCCATTGCTTAAATTTATACCATTCCCCAAAGTAATGAGTAATATGCTTATAGAAAGACCTATAGAAATATATTTTTTCCCCCAGTCACCCTGGACATGTGATTGGCTGACATGGTTTAGGTGCTGATATTTGACAGCACTGATCACTACCAGTTTGGTTGACTGACTGACTGACTGTGATAAAATCAGAATGCCGGCACTTTTTAGCCTGCTATAAAAAGACAAACTAGTTTGAGAGTTGGTAATTAGCAGCAAAGAGAGAGTCAGTGAAAAATGGAAAGGACAATTTCATGGCAGCTTTATATTTTCTTGAGTTTCAGGCCAAAAATAAACTTGAACAATATTATCTATTTACTGTTTGAAATCCCCATTACTTTTCTGTAAGGTAGATCAGACAGATCAGCCTGCATGTGAATATTCTATTATTAACATAAAGCACATCCCTTCCAGGCTCAGATGGACAATTTGCATATGTGTCAGAATCCCCAGAGATATGTGATATTAAGGTAATCATTGATATAATGTATCTACAGAGAAACATTAACTGACAATTATTGCATGGTGTTTGCCTCACAATATAAAGCGCCTTGAGTCGACTAGTTGTTGTAATTTGGCACTATATAAACAAAACTGAATTGAATTGAACTGAATTAAACTTCCAACAGTAACTCTGAATAAAGAATTATTATCTTTTATAAGCTATCTTTGCGTTTACAGGAGTTCATGGACTCAATCTACCTTGAGAATTAACAATTTAAGTATCAATAGCTTATTATAGATTATTTGAGGAAACTGTAAACTCAGAACCTTAGTAAATTTCCAGATTTAGAAATTCTTTAGACTTTCTGGCCTCTACTCTGAATTGGAATGATGACTCCTCATTCAGTGATGATTCACTGACTTTATATGAAGAAAATATAAATGGAATGCATTGTGAGCAGGTCAGTGACTTCTGACTAGAGCTGTGGTAAAGCTTCTAAGGTGAGTTTTGTTCATTTCCTTTTAAGGATTTATTAAGATAATTACAGAGAATAAGTAGTAATGACCTGGATGGCATGATCGAGAAAATGGCCTGCCTGATCTGAACCCAGGTGGTATATTGCTGTATAACTTCTGTACAAACCACAGTTTACAGTTTCCATAACAAACACCATATTTGAACATAATGATGTCCATGAATGCACATGGCACCAGGACATCCTAGATAGCAGGTTCATCATCGATTTTGTAATCCTATCATCAGATCTGCAGCCGTATGCTCTGGACACTCGAGTAAAGAGAGGAGCTGAGCTGTCAACTGATCACCACCTGGCAGTGAGTTGGATCATTTGGCAAGAGCTATCTGGCACTGGGAATGCCTGGCAGAGGCCCCAGCCCGCAAGATCTTCAACTCCCACCTCTGGCAGAACTTCATTCCAAGGGAGGCTGAGGACACTGAATCCTAATGGACCACGTTAAGGCCGTTTCACACCAGATGCGTTGCATAAAAACGACACGAAATTCTGACTCTTTCGGATGCGAACTTGTCGTGTAAGCTACACACACACCAGACACGTTGCGTTTTTGCGAATAAATCGTCCACATAAAATGCACTGTGAAAGAAATGAAGTTGTCATCAAACGATGATGTAATGAGGTTGTGATATTTCTAAACAAGAGAAGGAAGAAACTGATTCTGGGTTCATTCAACTCATGAGAAAGCAGCAGCAGGGAGAGTTTTATGGTTTGATCCCCAAGTTGAAGCTGCATCACTGCATGAGAATGCATATTTCAGGATGTCAGCGGGCAGCTTGAGCTTTTATTGGCAGAGTTACGATAACACATGAGGAGGCAGAGAATAATTTCAGAGAGCCGACTGACCCGGAGCAGCGTGTAGCTGTGTGTCTGAGGTAAGATAGTTTGATTTTATTGTTCCCACATCACTGTATATTCTGTACATCGGTGAACGTTTTGAGCTATGACCTCACATGTTGCTAAAAGCAGCGCTCTGATTGGTCGGACCTGTTTGTTCACTTGCAAAAGTCAGAAAAATCGAACTTGATCCGAAAAATAAATGCGCACATTTGTCCTGTGAAATGATTGGTGGGATGGGTCAGTGTGAACGGCTGCATTAAGAACAGACGAGTCCAAAAAATATTTTTAAGGCACGAAACATTCACACAGAATTTAAGTGTCTGGTGTGTAAAGGCCTTTAGACACCTCCATTGTTGAGGTTGTTGTGCAGAGCTTCAGATGCAAGGTGCCTGTTGTGGTGGTAATCCCCTCTGTGGTGAACACTGGAGGTGTAGGGAGCCATTAAGCTGGAGAAGGACTCAAATTGGATTTAGTAAGCCTGTGGGACTTTGGATGGAGCTGACAGACCAGTAATGCTGCTCGGACAGTGGCTGAAGCAAAAACTTGGGTGGAGATTGGTGAGGCCATGAAAAAAGACTTCTGGATCACCTTGAAGTGATTCTGACAAACCATCAGGCAACTCAGGAGGGAAAAGCGGTGCTCTACTCACACGGTGTATAACGTGTTTGGGGGCACTGCTGACTTATATAGGGAATATAGTCAGGTGGTAGAAGAAATACTTCAAGGACCTCCATAATGCCACTGTAGTCTGTGGACAAGTGGCGGGGCTCTCGCCCATCACTGGGGGTCAACTCACTGAGTTAGTTAAACAGCTCCTTGGTGGCAGGTGCCCTGGTCTGGATGAGGCTCGCCCTGAGTTCCTGAAGGCTATGGACAACTATAGAGGATCACACTCTTCAGCCTCCCCGGGAGGTCTATGCCAGGGTGCTGGAAAGGAGGGTTCTGTCATCCTGGTTGCGGAACGCTGGACCATCCTGCTCAACTGAACTTTGCAGCTTCCCACATAGACAAGCCAAATGCCCTCTGGGAAAAAAAAACCCCGTTAATGATCAGACAAGATAAAGACTGAGCTATCTGGTCACAATTACAAGAGCTATGGCTGAAGGAGTAAAGGTGAGACTTTCAAAGCTACGAATGCTGTACCAACTGTCAAGCACCAGTTAGCTTCAATCCCTGGGGCTGTTTTGCTGCTAATGGTACTGGTACGCTGCACAAAGTGGATGGAGTAATGAAGAAAGAGGCCTACCTCCAAATTCTTCAAATTCACCTCAAATTAACAGCTAGATGGTTGAAACCTGCAGGCAAACAGGACAATGATCCCAAACACACATTAAAACTGTTTTTTTTTTTTTTTGGCATGGATAATGTAGGATGACATTAAGCTTCTGTAAAGGGCCTACCAAACCCCTGACCTCAACCTATATGTTTATTTTTGACCATGGGTAGGGTAGAGAAAATCCAAAATGAATTAAATATTGTTATTTTTGAACTATTAAAGATACATGCTGCACAATTATTCCACTCCGCATAAAGACCAGCTCAAATAAATCAATAAAAGCCCAAATTATCATGACATTCATGCCCATGATGAGTGTATGTAAACTTTTGAATACATTCAGCTTATCACAGCAGCATTTATCCTACTGTGTATGTACTGCTTTATGCTATATCAAGTTCAACTTCAGTTTTATTGTCAATGCAATAAAATGAATTACAGTTCCTAGTGGATCACAGAGCAACATAGCATAGGCATTTAATGTACATAAAATAGAGTCTTAAGGAAAGGAAAGAGTTCTACTCACATTTTTACCAAATACTAGGCTTTAATAAAAATGGAATCCCATCTGACATCTCAGTTAACAAAGCTGCCCACAAGACAGCACTGATACTCAAAACTAAAGGACCAAAGTGTTGTGGATAAAACAATCTGTGTTTCGCTTTCCAGAAACTTTGCTTGACATTTAGATCATGTGACACTCGTGAAGTGGCTTTAAGACAACACACACACACACACACACACACACACACACACACACACACACACACACACACACGTGATTTAAAATATATTTAGCGGATATTATATTTTCTCCAACAAAAAGGACACTAAGTCAATCTGATGCAGAGACAACAATCTCTTTAATACATCCCCCAAAAAACCTACTACAGTCTACAGGATTTTTTTTTTGGTTTGTTTGTTTATTTTATTTATTTTGTTCTTCATGTGTGAGATACTGAATTGGTCTCTTAGAGCTTTGAAAATGCAAGTGATACAGCTGAGATGTAGACACAGATGACGCACCAGAGCTGCTGCTACTGCTGTTCTGCTAACATGTTGCTCATTTGATGCTTTGTCATCATATTATGTGATAACAAATCATCACATAGAAGTACATGTTAAAAGACAAAATAAGAACAAGATAGAGCTTGTCATTTTACATGTTCCGTAAGCGTGTTCACAATAGATCTGTGAATTTATTTGAAGAAGGGTAGCTTTTATGGTGAAAATACAAGAAGCTTGTATTAAATGTGACAGCCCCCCATCCTAGGCGGATGTCACATTTACAATAGGAGGTGCTGGGGATAATGGACGGTTTTCTATTTAAATAGTGAAGGTTTTCTTTTTTTTCTCAGATATGAGGAAAATCAGTGTAATTCTTGACCCTGCAGACCATCTTCATGCTGCAGATGTTTTAAAAGAATGTCATCAAATAATGCACAACTATAGGCCAGATTTACTAAATGGGGCAAAACAGGATGTGAGTGCAATCCCCAAATAGTGCTGATGAGTGTGGTTATTTTTTATATGAGGTTTACAAAAGTTGTGCTGTTTTCTAAACACAGGAGCAGTCAGTAAAGTTCAATATGACATGCCTAATCTGCCAAGAGTCATGCAGTTCAGCCCACGGTTGCAAACTAAGAGATGATATTCAGCTATGGATAATTAATAACAGGACAGACACAGGTTGTTAATCATGATCAGAATATAAATATAAGTCATACACTCACTCTTTTTGACACAATGCCGACAAATAAGGAGAAGCAGCGAAAAGAAAATTTTTCTTCACGGGAATTAGAGGTCCTAGTTGACCAATGCAACACATGTATGCTCCAATTTGGAACATTCAGTCTGAAGAGATTTGGCAGCCTATTATAGAAAGGGTGTATGCATTGGGTGGGAAAAAGCGCTCTATTGAAGAAATATTAAAAAGGTAGCATGATCTAAGACAACACAGAAAATCTAAAATTGTGTACAACAAGGCATCCGCTAAGGAGACTGGTGGAGGTACTGTAGATAAAATACTCTTCTTGGCTCCTTTGGAGGAAAACATTCAACAGTCATTCATACTGGAACAGGTAAAGCACTCGAGGGTACTGATTCTCTGGTTGGTGACAGTTCTCCATCCATCCATCCATCCATCCATCCATCCATCCTCTTCCACTTATCCTGATCAGGGTGGCGGGGGTGGGGGGCTGGAGGCTATCCCCGCTGTGATAGGGCAAGAGGCAGGGTACACCTGTACAGGTCACCAGCCTGTCGCAGGGCCAACACAGAGAGACAGACAACATTCATACTCACATTCAGACCTATGGGCAATTTAGAATCACCAATTAACCTAACCCCACACAAGGTATATAATGTACTTAAATATAGTTTCAATGGTCGGTTCAATGCTCCAAGATCACATTATGTTCTTTTGAACTTCAGACTTGAACAGGGGAAACTTCGACTGCTGCAAACATTCCAACAGAGGTGTGCTGGAAGTCCAGTGTGAATTTTACACATCAGCCAACCTACCCACCCCCACTGATAGTGACATGGAATTAGTCTAAGCCCTACAAATGCAGACACTGGCATTACAAGAGAGCTCGTCAAACTTTGTGAGTCAAGCTCTTGGCGACACAAGAGCTGACAGCACCAATATCTGGTCTGTGGATATTTTTGGATACTTTACTACTCAACAGTCTACAAATGAGAGGCTGTTGCACATCCTTGGAAATAAAACTGGAAGTATGAGTTCCAGCTCCGTTCACTTTGGACAACAAAAATTGCGAGGCACAAAACAGAAGTGTGCTGGAGGCCAGGGATTTCAACATATTAAAACCCCATGTTAACTCTTTAAGTATCAGATGATAAAGCAGCCAGCACAGGGACCCTTGAGACAACTACCAGATGTGTACATTAAATGTAGGCCTATGGTGGCAGTCTAGCAGACAGAGGTGTTATAATGGCATTGACAGGCTCACCACAATGTTGGTTTGTGTGTCTCCATTTCCCTTGCTTTTGGGTTTTAAAAATGGCACGTTTGATTCACGAGAATGAGTCATTCTCACGACTCAGCTAGTGACGACAGTGCCTGCTTAATCAGTGGCATGCTGATATTCAACGTCACATTTTCGGATTGCCTCAAATTGCTTGGAACCCCAGCTGAGTGGGTACTAAAAAAAGCACCTGGTACTAGGACCTAATGGAAAACCCTACAAACTGTGTCGAGTCGAGTCATGCTGAGTAGATACTAGTAGAAACGCAGCAACAATATATTGACATCGCATTCTGTAGCATTCTTGCATTAAGACAACTTACATCCCTTCAAGGGATAAAATAAACTGTAAATGCCTGATTGAAAAAAAGTTTATTTCTATGCAGGAGGCATAGACTGGTGGTGGTGTTAACATTACCACCACAATTTTTCTGTCAGTGATATATTTCTCTTATATTGTCAAAGTGCATGCAGCTGAATTTGTGTAGGTCCACCACTAAAATGTGCTAGAGCAAAGCTCATGAGCTCCGGGTGAAAACCATGTATGCTGTCCATGGTTCTGAAATGATAACAATTTAATTTGTCTGTAATAAATCTTTATTAAGGAATCAGAACAAAAACAAACAGCCGCTTCAAACTATCAAACCAATTCAGAACATCGAAATGAAAAATGGGCTGCTATTAGGACTTCCTGCGTCAGGCACAGGATTGTTTTCAGGATAGGGTCCATATTCATGTTGTCATCCCTCCTTTCTCTCTGTTCTTTGCCCATTTTGCTTTGAGCGCCATTGCACACTGTGATGTTATGATGCAGCACGACACAGGAATCTGGCAGACCTTCTCTGGGCGACAGAGAAGAGTTTCTCCAGTTCGGTCCGGGACATGGAAATGTCTTTTCAGGATTCCTAATGTATGTTCAATCACATTTTGGGTGCTGATGTTGGCATGGCTGTAGCGGTACTCCGGTGGTGTGGTCAGGTGTTTCCATGGACCATGGACCATGGGTGTAATCAACACCATTGAGTTAAATGTCCTCTTCCCTATGTTTTGTGCCCTGAGAAAGGAACTCCCGGAAATGCATATGCGGTTTCCAACTCTTACACGCAATCTTGTCACTGAACTCTCTTTGCAAATACAGACAGTAGTTTTTTTTTTTTACACCAAAACCCAGTTTGCGCTGGTACAACATGTTAATAAATCTGGCTCTATATGTTTAAAACAGGAAGAAATTAACATTGTAGGTTACGTGACCTTGGTACTTTGTTTCTGCAAAAAAAGCTGATCCATTTAGGGTCACTACAGCAGATCATCTGCAGATCATCTGATGATTTCCCGAGCGTCCTTCTCTGTCACACCAACCCTCTGCATGTTTCCCTTCAATACATCCATGGAGGTTCTCTGTGGTCTTCCTCTTTTCCACTGCCTTCTCTCCTAGTCATCTGGACCAGCCACCTTTCCACTCTTCATCCTGTTCGGCTGCCCTCATTTCCTCCATACCAATCCTCCGCACTCACACCTGATTCACTAACTGTCCTCCTCACTCTCTCATTTTCACAGAGTATATACACATCATCAGATACTCCTCTTTGTAATACCACATTTACCATGTAAGGGGAAGAAAAATGTCTGGCACTCAAATCAGGATCTGCTGAATGCTGAACAACCAACTCCCTCCTCCCCCATCCTAAAACTCACACACACACACACACAC
>JASGAU010390771.1:6070-37159 GCA_030220045.1 Australoheros facetus | reverse complement strand
GCGTGTGGAGATGGTCCACACCTTCAGGTTTCTTGGTGTCCTCATCTCTGCTGATCTTTCTTGGTCAGATAACATTACAGCTGTTATCAAGAAGGCTCAGAGGGTAGTCAAGACAGCACAAAGAATTGTTGGCTGCCCTCTCCCCTCCCTGACGGACATCTACACCTCCCGTTGCCTCAGCAGAGCCAAAAACATCATCAAGGACAGCTCACACCCTGGCTTTGAACTGTTTGACCTGCTGCCCTCTGGCAGGATCTACAGTTGCATCAAAGCCAGAACAAACAGACTCCAGAACAGTTTCTTCACCAGAGCAATCACCACCCTGAACTCACACACTCACCCACTCTAACTGTGCAATACCCACATCTCTGTGCAATATTATATTATTCATACTGAACAATATTTATCACTCCTATATTGTGTAATATCCAATATTCATTCACCAAATGCAGTACTCACATTTTCATTATATGTATACACTTTTTTTTTAGAACTTATATATTTTATACATTCTCTTATTTTCTGTATTTTTTATACATTTTATTTTCTGTATATTTTTAGAAGTTCTAATTTATATTTTATATTTTAGAAAGTTTGACTTTCTATTGCATGGCACTGAACAGGAGTGGCCCTCCAATCTCATTGTACATTCTGTATAATGGCAATAAAGGCATTCCATTCATTCATTCTTGTGTTATTAATAAGACTCCCTGCCCTATTTCAGAGGTTTCAGAAATTAAGTTTGTGTGTTATTCATGAACAAGCAGATCAAGACTTGGTTTTGTCTGTTTCTGAGCCAGAAAGTAAGAAAGACATGTCCCATCAGGTTCATAGACCTGTTACTGAGCCTGTGAACAATAATTTGTCACCTCATGTGTCTGAGCCATTGGGCAATGTGGTCATGTCGTTTCCTGTTTTTACACTGGCTATTAGAGACATGTTGTGCTCTGCCTCCAAGCCAACGAGTTCCAGCGACTGAAACTGACTACCTGACAGACATGCTGCAGTATGTGAGACTGGGCAGTGAAGAAGCTCCAGAAGACTACGCTGTCTCCATTCCTGTTCACCTTGTGCACCTCTTAGTTTCAGGACATCACCAGGCCAGGCCATCTACAGAAATATTTTCACATTTCAGCAATGGTTAGATGGACTGGACAAGGAATGACCTGCTTCAGAATGGGAGTAAGACTCTGTAGTTGATCAGTTTCAGAAGGAAGAGGACAACTACATGGCTGGTACCTATTCTGGGACAGGGTGGGGAAGAACAGGCTCTATTCTCAGAGGCTCTCACAGGCTGTCATGCAAGGGGGCTTGCACAGTTTGTCTCACTGTGTTTGTTGTTGTTGTTGTTGTTGAAAAATCCCAAATAAGTCCTTTATTAAGGTTTCCGTAGAAGAAATTAGTTTCCAGACATACAGGGTGCAAAACTGCTTCAAGTCGCTACAAGTATCGTCAGGAAGCGTGAGTCATACTGAAAGCCTTAGCCTTTCGCTTCACCACAGTTCCCTCAGCCTCTCTCATTACAGACCCTCAAAAACCTCTTTTTAACATGTGCATACAGGGCCTACTTCAAACGATATATTTGCTTGTCTTTAGTGAAAAACGCACAAACTGGTCATCGTGTGGCTCCAGAGCATCATACTGTATTCTGTAATGCCCACAAGGTGCCCATAATCTTCTAGTTGAATGTATATGTATGAAAAGGCAGTTTGAGAATGTCACACATTTGAGTTTTAGCATCTTGAGAATGTTAAAGACATTTTAACAGTTCATGCCAGGTGTCACACTGCTTTGGCATATCACATAGTAGGTGCCAATCATTTGTAATGACTTTCCAATGAGTGTATTCACCTGCACTTCTCAACTGTTTATTTTCTAACCTCAGGGGGGTTTATGCTTCTAATGCTGCAAAGTTCATCATGGTGCTGCTTGGAGAAGATCACTTATGAGATGCCTGATTGTAAATGTATTCATATTAAGTTTTGAGAGTTTTGACAAAAATAAAGAGCAGGCGGATTCACTTACAAACAGGCTCACAGGATAACCTGGACAACATTATCCAAAGGGTATTCTGGACACACGCTGTTAGTCTCTCAAATCTCAGCTGGGTTTCACAGCTATAGGATTTCCAAATTGAACAAAACTATCCGTCATGCCAAATAGTAGCTGTTCTAGAAAAATATTGCCATTAATATTAAAGATGTTGGCAAAATGTTCAGCTAGTTAATCTGGAGGTTTGTTGTAGCAGTGACTCACAGTCACTTGGATTTACACTTATGAAAAAAGAGGCCTGGAGTTTTCATTTTGAATTTAATGTGAGATCATTTAAAGCTCTTGATGAATGCGTGTCATGGTGGTTACTCTTCATTGCGATGTCTAATTGTTGAAGAATGGGGTGTCTATTAAATCCCAGGTGGCTTGGATACATCAAACATTTGTGCTCAGGTTTCTGTGAGTTGTTCATCTGCGTGCTGAACATCAGTAAAGTGAATGTGGGCAAAGAGAGGAAGTTGAAGCAGGAAGCATGAAGATGGTGTAAGGTCAAGGTGACAGCTCATTAGCTGCTGCTGAAACAACCAACAACCTGTAACTGCATCACTTTTAAACAGATGCTGAATGTTGTTTCTCATAGCAGGTTACAGTCAAAGCAATATCTGAGTAAGTCTGGGTTTTAGATAAATGTTAAGAATATTTAGATTATTACAATGATGCTACGACATGTAGGTAATTCACAAACTGAACACGGGATCCTAAAAGTCCAACAAAAAAAAAATCACTGTTTTATTTTTGCTATTTAAAGACAGGATTCTTTCTTCTTAAAACACTGAAATTTACATTTTCACATTTCAAAAATTAAACGTGAGCTGCAATCCCTTAATAATAATAAGAAGAAGAAGAAGAAGAAGGTGCACCATCTCTTTTCAAACATTTAAATAAATAGTATGTGTGCTGATTTTGAAAATTAAAGCCCATAAATCACATTCTCTTTTTGGATGAAGACGTTGTACGGCTCAGTCTGTTCTGCTTGCTGCAAAAGAAACACAGCGTTACAAAACTATATCCAAAGTAATTTAAAAAGCAGACAAAAGTGCACAAGGTGCAACAGTTTACCGTGTACAGTGCCGCGCTTTCAAGACTGGTTATGGGAACCTTTTGTCTTCTGCTGAGAAAATAAAATGTAAAAACAAAAAAAAGGTCCTGGTTACAAATACTCCATCTGGCACTAGTAGGCATTACTAATGATCCTGTTCCTGATCTGTACAATAATAATCTCTCACCTGTGGCATTTTTTGCTGTAGATCAGTCCGAGGCTGACTGCAGAGACGATGATGACTGCAGGAACTCCAATGACCACAAAGAAGAAAGGCATTTCTGAAGAACTGTTGGCGGCTACTTTATCTACTTCTTCCATGTTATTAAAAAAAAGTAGCACAGGTTCTCATTAATTACAAAGTAATATTACAACACCACTAACTCCTAGAGTGTCATGTAATATTACTTGTATAGTGTTGCTATTAGGCGTCTTCTCTTATATTTAAATGCTGCACATTTCATTACTCTGGGATTTGTCAGTTTAGTTGCATTTAACAAAAAAGGCAGTTTAATGTCTTTGATAACTACAGACATGTCAGTGTTAATATTCATTACAGTGTTAATATTTATTACAGTGTTAATACTGCAGAAAATAATCACAGGAATACATTAATGGTCAATTATAAACTGTATTAAATAAATCCACACTTTACCTTCCACAGTTACATTAAGATTGAGCTTATATGTTCCTCCATAATATGTACATTCACAGGTGTAGTTCCCACTGTCCTCGGCTGTTAAATTCATCAGGTGGAGAAACACAGTCTGATTTTCTTTCATCAGTGTGAACCTGGAGTCACATTCATGCACAAAGTCCTGTCCATGTCGATACAGCAGACTACACTCTTCTCCTCTGCTCCTCTCTGTGTGAATCTTACACACTATAAGCGTGATAACATTCACTGTGTTGTTGGTGCATATTTGAGTGACATCTGGTTGTTCACTGATGGTTTTCACAAGGCACTCCTGGACAGCTGCAATACATTAAAATGGAAGTCAGTTCAATATGAACTAAAGTTGCTAAGTTAACACTTCTGGTACATAACCAACAGTTTATTGGTGAATACAGGTAATAGATAGATTAACCATACAACAACAACAACAATGCCGTACATAAGCTATACTTTATAAATAAAAGCAGCTCTTGCACAATACCTTTGTTGTCCGTACAGAAAGGCAGCAGCAGAACAAAACAAAGTTTCCATCTACTCATACTGGTCAAAACATCTAAACAACTGTTTGCTGCTGCTGGCTGTGTGTGCTATCCTCTACTTTACTGTCCTCTACTCTACTGAACTCTACTGTACTGTAGAGTACTGCAGAGTTACGGACCTATACACTGCAGCAACCTAAACCTCAGATTCTCAGCCTTCACTGAGGTCTGAGCTGGTGCAAAGGAAGGAAGTGCTTTTATGTTAATACTGGAAGAGTGAGAAAAAAAGGAAGCATTACTTATTTACAGTACCAGTCAAAAGATTGGGCACGTGTCCAAACTTTTGTCTGACAATGAATGTGTTAAATTTTTTATGATAATCGTAACTATCTTGTTTGATTAAATTCAAGAAGAAAGCATTTTGAAGGAAAATCTAACACTGAGAAATGTAACTATTACATGTGAATGTTCTGTTGCAAAACAACAATCACGTCACAACTCTTACCGCAAAAGAAAGACATCTGTCTAAAAATAGTCTATTTATGTGCTGTTTAACCACTCAAAGGCACAGTCACACCATGTGATAGTCTAAATATCACTCTGCCAAGAATTCAGAAGGCAGTGAGGTTGGGAAATAAAATCTTTCTGACAATGCAATAGAGCTACACTACGATTAAAAGTTTGGACAAACGGGTGTGTCCAAACTTATGACTGGTAGTGTCATTCACAGCAAGACTGTTCTACGAGTCAGTCGATTAGGGCTTAAAAAAATAAAATGTCTTGAAAACTCTGTATTTGTTAAAATTGTTTTTAATCAACACAAACAAACATGAAGCTCCATATTAACTAAATTTGTTTGGGTTTCACAGTTGTGGAAAGTGGATGTTTTCATGTGCCATTTATTAGATGACATCTCGTAATTCAGACAGCTCCAAAATAACAAACCTCCCTCAAAATGTTCTCGAAGTTCTTTTTTTTTTTTTTAAGTTCTGCCGGAAATGGGAGTTGAAGATCATGCGGACTGGGGCCTCTGCCAGGAATTCCCACCGCACATTCACTATACATTTAGGTCTGTCCAGCATCAGCCCCTGCCACCTGATCCAACTCACCACCAGGTGGTGATCAGTTGATAGCTAAGCTCCTCCCTTCAACCAAGTGTCCAGAATATATCTGCACACATCTGATGATACAATTACAAAATGGATCACTGACCTATGACCTAGGATGTCCTGTGCCACGTGCACTTATGGACATCCTTATGTTCGAACATGGTGTTTGTTATGGACAAACTGTGGTTTGTACAGAAGTCCAATAACAAAACACCATTTGGGTTTAGATCAGGCACGCTGTTCCACCCAGTTACACCTTTCCAGAACTCACTGTTGTTGCCCATGTGAGCGCTGAAGTCTCCCAGTAGGACGATGAAGTCATCAGATGGAGCACCCTTGAGCACCTCATCCAGCAACTACAAAATGGCTGAGTACTCTGTCATTTGGTGCATAAACACTTTACTATCACTTTACTACTGTATATCATTGTATATTACTGCACTGCATTGTTTGCACAGCTGCCTCTGCATTAACAACTATCTATTTATATATGTATATTTCAGTACTAGACTCATTCATCATTGTTTTGTTTTCCTTGTTTTCAGAGCACTAAGCCCCTGCACAGCTTAGTATAGTTTGTATAATAGTATAGTTTCAATAGTCAGTATAGTTTGTTAGTCTGTATTGTTAGTATAGTTTGTATAATTTATACCTCCATTGTTTGAATTCTATTTATTGTGCGTGTTAAGCTGGTGGATGCCCTAATTTCCTTTGGGATCAACGGTTAGTACCCGTTCCCTGGCCCAAAGGCACAGAGAAGCAACCTCTCATCCATCAGTGAAAACTCTGACGTGCAGGCAGCAAGGTGAAAAAATACAAGGATGCTGACCCCAACTCACCACCTCTCTCTGAGGGCAACTCCAGACTGGAACAGAGGCTTCTTCCCCAGCAGTGAGATGATGTTCCACGTCCCAAAAGCCAATCTCAATGGCTGGCGGGTGGGCCCGTGTTTCTTCTGTGGGATGCACCCAGCTGCACCACACGGGCTAAGGCCCGGACACCAGGCACTCTCTCACAAGTTGCCTCCTGAGGCCTGACTCCAGGGTGGGTCCCCAGTAACTTTATCTGGGGCAGGGTAAACCGTTCCCTTGATCGTTCTTCCATAGGGGTTGTTTGAATCACTCTTTGTCTGGCCCTACACCCAGGACCAATTTGCATTGGGACACCCTACCAGGGGGNCGATAACATAGCTCCTGGGATCACTGGGAAACACAAACCCCTCCACCAGAACAAGGTGGCAATTCACAGAGAAACCTACAGCCATACCCCCTGGCAATGCATGCTCTGGTTCTGGCTCTTGTTGTTGTTGTTGTTATTGTGGTTACATGTCCAATATGCATTGCATCCATCATGTACAGCACCTCCTGCAGGTGGTGAGCCTACAAGACAGAATATTTGGGGTGCCAGTTTAACTGGATAGAGCACGCGACCCATATGCCATCAGTCTAATGTGGAGGCCTGCATTTGATTTTGCCCAAAAGCCATTTACTGCATGTCTTCCCCTGATCTTTCAGCTTTTCATCCTTCCCGCACTGTCCTAATGCAGTACAGGCCATTGCAGTCTTTATTGAATTCCTCCACAAAGCACAAACTGGTCATCATGTGCCTCCAAATCATTTTACTGTATTCTGTAATGTCCACAAGTTACTCTAAATCTTACAACTGGTAGTATATCTACTAAAAATGCAGTTAGTTTGAAGATGCTACATTTCTAGACAATATTAACCTCCTGAAACCTGAGCTCCTGTTTGCAATGCATTTTTTAATTTATCCTGGATATTTGTGATTAGATGGATCTGATATGTATATAAACTAAGTCTCCTCTTTGAACAGGAAGTTGTATTTTGTTACATGTCTGTTACATGGCTTCTTAGATGGCCTTAGATGGGGACAATGGATTTATTTTATAGCATAACACTACAGAGTCAACATGGCTTAACAAAGTATAAAACACTACTGAGCAGAATGAAGTATATGGTGCACCAAAGCTAAAGTGTAACGTCCTCATATGTGGACACAGGAGGTTAAAGATATTTTGATGTTTTATGCCAAGTGTAAAAATTATTGCACCAACGTTTTCTGACAAATTGGGTCAGGTCAATCATTTTCTTCTACACTTTTCAACTGATTATTTTCTAACCTAAGTGGGATTTATGCTTCTAATGTGGCAAAGTTTATCATGTTGCTTTGGATAAGAGTACTCACTAGATGCCAGATGTTTAGTATGTAAAATTGTCCACAATAAATTGTATACTTACTGAGTTTTAAGATTTTAAACAACAGAATAACAAGCAGAGAGATTCACTTAAAATGGTCAACATCCAATACTTTACCCTAGCCAGATTTTCCAGAGGCCATTCTGGGCATGTGTCCAGGAAGCCACACAGTTGTGGACCCACCACAGAGGCAAAAAACAAAACACGGAAAAAATGTGCAGAATTTTATTCTCTTAAATTTTGATGTTTAACATAAATAGTCAATCTGAATTTGTAGCAGTCATAGTAAAAGATTTTAATCTTTTTTTTTATGTCATATCATTTAAAGATTTTGGTGAATTTGTATTGTTGTACTTTCTATTTTCCAGTAAGGCACAGGGCCATCCATGATGATTTAAAGCTATTCTTTATTTATAACTGTATGCTATGTCTAATTTTTTAAAAAGGGGGGTGGGGGGCAAAAATAAGCTTCTCAAATCTCACTTTCAAGTGCAGGTTCCTTCAAGTTGTTCATTTGTGTGCTGAACATCAGTGAAGTGCAAAGGAGTTGAATGTGTGTAAAGAGAAGAAGTTCATGCCGGAAGCGTGAAGATGGTATAAACTCAGAGTGACGGTTCATTAACTGCTGCTGAAACACCAGACAACCTGTAATTATATCGCTGTCAAACAGGGATGCAAAAAAATAGTTTTTATACTGGTTTACAGTCAAGTCTCAATGTGCATCGAGACTATATCTGGATGAGGCTGTTTTAAATAAAACCATAAGGCATTTGGCAAACTGAATAAGTGATATCAAAAGTCAAAAATATCACCATTTTATTTTTGTTGTGCTTTCTTTTTAAAATGCAAAAGTTTACATTAAGTTTAACATTAAACATGAACTTTAAAGCATTTAAATATGTACTCAAACAAATCCCAGTACAACTGACTGAAAGTTACTAAAGCAACTCCTGCTTCAGTTTTTATTCACTAGAAAATACATGCATGATGTTATATTATAAAGGCTCAGAAAAAAACCCACTTAATAATAATAATAATAAAATCACTTAATGGGTATCATCTCTTTTCAAACATTTAAATAAATACTTCACTTGTTGATTTTGAAGTTAAATAAAGCCCATTCTTTGTGTGCATGAAGACGCTGTATGGCTCGGTATTCTGCGTGCTGCAAAAGAAAACGTGGAGTTAAAACATATTTCTAAAATAAAGTGAACAGCATAGAAAACTGCAGTAGATTGAAGATTTTACCGTGTACAGCTCCATGTTTTCAAGACTGGATTTTGGCACCCGTACTTTTCTGCTGGAAAAACAATTTAAAAAAACGAAATCTTTATTTGCTTGGCTCATAGATTTTTTTCTTAAATAAAAGCATTTTTAGTGTAAAACAAGCACACTAGCACATATAAACTTGTCAGATATACATGGATTTCAAATAAACAAGCATGAGAAGTAAAAACCTTATGATACTCAGACACCTGTCCTAAAAACTGAAGGTAAGATTAACACAGTTACATTAAAGATCATTTGATAGAATTTGCATTAGATGCTATTTTTTTTTTACAGTTGTTTTGCTTTACTAATGATCCTGTTCCTGATCTGTACAATAATAATCTCTCACCTGTGGCATTTTTTGCTGTAGATCAGTCCGAGGCTGACTGCAGAGATGATGATGATGAATACAGGAACTCCAATGACCACAAAGAAGAAAGGCATTTCTGAAGAACTGTTGGCGGCTACTTTATCTCCTTCTTCCATGTTATTAAAAAAATAGCACAGGTTTTCATTAATTATAAAGTAACATTACAGCACCACAAACTCCTAGAGTATCATGTAATATTACTTGTATAGTTTTGCTATTAAATGTCTTCTCATATATTTAAATGCTGCACATTGCTTTACACTGGGATTACTCTTTTTAGTTTTCCCAAAAAAATGTCTGATAACTACAGACGTGTCAGTGTTGATTCATAATAGTGTTAATACTACAGAAAATAATCACAGGAATACATTAATGGTCAATTATAAACTGTATTAAATAAATCCACACTTTACCTTCCACATTTACATTAAGATGGAGCGTATATGTTCCTCCATAATATGTACATTCACATGTGTAGTTCCCACTGTCCTCGGCTGTTAAATTCATCAGGTGTAGAAACACAGTCTGATTTTCTTTCATCAGTGTGAACCTGGAGTCACATTCATGCACAAAGTCCTGTCCATGTTGATACAGCAGACTACACTCTTCTCCTCTGCTCCTCTCTGTGTGAATCTTACACACTGTAAGCATGATAACATTCAGCGTGTCGTTGGTGCATATTTGAGTGACATCTGGTTGTTTACTGATGGTTTTCACAAGGAGCTCCTGGACAGCTGCAATACATTAAAATGGAAGTCAGTTCAATATGAACTAAAGTTGTTAAGTTAGCGCTTTTGGTACATAACCAACATTTATTGGTAAATACAGGTAATAGATATATTAACCATACAACTACAACAATGCCGTACATAAGCTATACTTTATAAATTAAAGCAGCTCTTGCACAATACCTTTGTTGTCCGTACAGAAAGGCAGAAGCAGAACAAACCAAAGTTTCCATCTACTCATACTGGTCAAAACATCTAAACAAGTGTTTGCTGCTGGCTGTGTGTGCTGTCCTCTGCTGTAGTGTACTGCAGGGTTACGGACATGTACACACCCTTGTATTTTCTGCACCAGCTCAGACCTCAGATTGTCAGCTTTCACAGAGGTCTGAGCTGGTGCAAAAGGAAGGAAATGCTTTTATGTATTAAAAGCATTTCCTTCATTTGTGTTTTAAATAATTTTATGATAATCTTAACTATCGTAGTTGATCAAATTCAAGAAGAAAACATTTTAATAGAAGACCTAACACTGATAATTGTATTACGTGTAATTGTTCTGTTGCTAAACAAAAAAACAATAAAAACAATCACATTACAACTCTTACCCCAAAGGAAGACATCTGTCTAAAAATAGAAGCTGATTTATACTCTATTGAACCACTCTGTAGCAAAGAACAAATATGTATGCATGTATGTATGCATGCATGTACAGTAATGCATGTATGCATTACTGTACAACAGGCACATCTTGATTTTGACAAATATTTTAAAGCAGCAGCATGACATCAATCTACACTTGTCACAAACCAGGTAACATCACACTCTGATAATTAATGAAAGAGCGGTTTGCAAAATAAAATATTTCAGACCACAATGAGATTCAGCTGCATGGATGACAGACGAAAGACCCCCACATTCACAGCAAGACTGTTGTGTGAGTCGGTTGATTCGGGGTTCAAAAATAATATGGAAACTATGTATCTGTTAAATATGACTTTAATCGACACAAACAAACAGGAAGCTCCATATTAGTTAGATTTGTTTGAGTTTCATAGTTGTGGAAAGTGGATGTTTTAATGTGCCATTTACTAGATGAAGCCTCATAATTCAGACAGCTCCAAAATTATATCAACACATCATTACATAAACTGCAAAAAGAAAAATAAATTGTTTTTCTTAATAAAAGAAAATGAAAGAAAAAGAAAAGAGCCTCTAGGTGTATTTGCTCCCAGCTGACTGATACATTAGTCTATAAATAACACTTTCTTTCCATCATAAGGACTGTTTGACCTTTGTGCACATGCTCAGTGGCTGCACCTTATATACTGAGTGGTTACCGAGTATTATGTAAACTATGAGTGTCATTGCTATGTGACACCTATTTGAGCAATGTGAGAGACTCACAACCGGTCCAAGGTGCACCCTCTGAGAATTATTCATTTTTACCATTTCTAATATCAAATATTGCCAGTTAGTGGTAGTAGTTGAAATATTCATATATCATATACATAAAAAGTCCACGTGTTAGCTCATTAGTATTATTTCCACCTTAGTCCTTGACAGTTTCATAGATTGCATAACCAGGATTTAAATCACACTCTTTTCCATCTGGTCCATCAATATTAATGTACATCACTGTGACATCAGAGCTTGTTGGCCTGGAGTCAGCATCATGATGGAGGCGGCCCGAGGAGAGGGTTTGGTAGATGTCACTGGTTGGCCTTTGAAGGCTCATGTAGGGGTCCTCTGCATCCTAAACAACATTTTAGATTATAAAATAACGACATGCTGCCTTTGAACAATTTGAGAAGTATAAAACAGAACTACGTAAAACTCACCAAAGTCTGGAGAGTTTCAGATCTGGTCAAGTTACACGATCCTGATCCGGTTTCTCTGTTAGATTAAAAGCATCAGAGTTTATGAGGGCGAACAGTAAATACCATAAAAACATGCCAAGGTTAGATCAACAACTCTGTTTTGTTTTAAAAGAAAGCAAAATCAAAATTAAAATCATGGAGGAAAAGCTTTCACCTGTGAGGAGTTCTCATCAGGATGTGACCACAGATTATCCCAGTCGCAGTGATGAGCGTGGCAGCAGCGTAGATGATGATGATGACTGTAGCCATGAACTTCATGCCAGAGAAAGGCCCGTCCTCTGCTAAATATTGCCACAAACAATATATATATATATCAGTGGCAACAACATCATTTTTACAGTAAGTCGTCATTGTTGAAAATTGTAAGACAAACTCACATTCTACAGTGATATCAAGGCTTAAAACCTGAGTTTGTGTTTCATATGAGCATTCACAGGTGTAGTTCCCACTGTCCTCTGCTGTTAAACTGGTCAGGTGCAGAAACACAGTATGATTCACGTTTATCAGCGAGAACCTGGAGTCGCAGCTGTCCTTGAAAGGCTTGTCTCCCGTGTATAGCAGGCAGCAGTCCGCCTCTGTGTGTCTCTCTGTACTGATCCAACATTTCACCAATAAAATGATGGCCGGGTTCTCACTGCTGCACACTGGAGTGATGTCTGGTCCTCTTCCAGTGGTTTTCACAAGAGTCACTGAGTGAAAAGGAAACAGACATTTTAATTGCATCAGCACAAAGAGTGGAGTTTTCTATCATAAAATGATCTTACACAGTTATGTACCATACCTCTGCTGTCAGCCCACACACACAGTGGCAGAAGAACAAGCCATCCATGTTTCCATCCATCCATAGAGGCCCAGAGATTTTAAATTGAAGCTCACCTGCTGCTACTGTATGTTCTTTTAATACTCCTGATTAGGGTAGAGTATACGCTGATGTGAAGTGGATTAAAACAGAAGTGAACCTGACTGCTTCTACTTTCCAGTTAAGATGTATTATCAGTTCCTACATGTATCATATACAGTGATGACTCTACGCAGTCCTCTAGCTAAACACACACACACCTCCACTCTTTCCATAGGAATTAAAAGGGTAGTAGCCACATATTGCTAATCAATTGATCATCAGCATGTTTGAGCACTTCTATAAAAGCAGAAGCATTCACAGTTTGCTGTTCTGGAGCATTCAGGTGTGTGTTAACACAATGCCACAATCTTCCCAGGCGTGGATGTCCTAATAAGTTCACACCAAGGTCAGGCCACGTAATGCTCAGAGAAACTGCAAAAAACCCAAGAGCTACATCTCAGACTCTACAGGCCTCAGCCGCCATGTTAAATGTTAAAGCTGATGACAGTACGGCTGCAACTCTGGTAGCAAAGTTTGCGAAGCACAAACACCTCATGCCAACCGTCAAGCACGGTGGTGGAGGGGTGATGATTTGGGCTTATTTTGCAGCCACAGGATCTCTGCAGTCACCGAGTTGCCACGATTTCCAACAAATCTAGATCTGAACTCGACTGCAGTGCTGCAGTGAGACTGTGCATAAACAAATACACACAAACATCAATGAAGTGAAGCAATGCTGTAAAGAAGCGTGGGCCAAAATTCCTCCGCAACAATTTGCGAGATGAAGTTCTAGAGAAAACGATTACCAGCGGCTGTTTCCGCTAACGGCGGTTCTTCAAGCCACTGAATCACACGGTGTAGGCGTACAGAGAGGCCTGTGAAACCCTTTCTTTTTTTTTTCACGTGACCATAAACAGTGACGGGCAAAAATAAGCTTCTCAAATCTCACTTTCAAGTGCATGAATGCAAGAATGTTTCATGCAGGCTCTTATTTGAGTTTCATAGGAGATGTTGGTGTTCAATTTAGTTTGCGGTTTACTTTTAGTGGCTTTTTTTTTTTTTTTCCAAACACATAAGCATGTGTGGGAGAAACATCTGACACTGGTCACAATAACAGAACTCACACTTAGCAATGTAAAGGTTCAAAGCAGCTGCTTTTAATTTGAAGTGATTCATAACTGACATAAGGGTAATTACAGGCCCGATCTTATCGCTGTGAAGGGGAGGACCGAGAGGCAGCCAGCACAATGATAGCATGATATGATGATTTAAAGCTTGTTCTTTGTCTTTCCTTCATGTTTCCTTTTATAAAGAAAAAAAATAGCTGAAAATAGGAAATAAAATCTGCCACAAGAAGAAGGAAACTATGAGAAATCAGCGTTGGTGAAATCCATTATAGGAATTTTGGCTGTTCCCACTTTGGTTTTTTTATTTTTCTGACTTTATGATGAATGCATGACTGCACGCCAGTCTCAGTATGTGACTGCACAGTCAGTGTCGCGCTGATCGCACATCATCGTCTCTCCTGGCTTAAAGGTTTTGATATATGTCGAAACTTTGCTCTCTCTTTCTTCTGTTTATTTCCTGCTTCAGCTGGGCAGTCACCATAGTGATGGCTGCGTTTGTCACCACGCTGCTGTTGTCAGCACCGGGCTGACAGCGCGCCGAGGTCATCGTCTGGTAGAGCTCATTTAGTGGCTGATGAAGGCTCGTGTATGTAGCGTCTTGATTGGCTTTATCCTGTAAAAACACCAAAATCTGCCATCAAACAGCATCTCAGTCATGAAAGGCTGTTGTACTAATGAGAAAGCTTTGTGGGTCGGCTCTGATCACCAAACCCGCGATGGTGCTGCTGCCTCCTTGTGTTTTTAGCCGGCTGCATTATAAGCAGATGTTTCATGCACTATAATGGCCGCTTTCCAACTTTTTTTCAACTTCTACTGGATTAAAAACGGTTTAAAGGTGGGATTTGGGAAGTGATTGCAAAGAGCATAATCAGCTTAAATTTAAACTGATGGCTGTCACCTTTGGCCTGTGTGCAGGCAGGACCCTTTCTTTTATTTTATGAGCAAGTGTCTCAGGAGTCATGCAGGCTACAGCACAACAATAAAAATATAAGCTTTAAGTATTTCATATTAAGAAGGCTGTCAGATTACCCGCTCTGAATCTTTTTGGCCCAGATTAAGTTGGATTTAAGTGTTTTTCTGTCTTCTCCCCTCTATTAGCTCATTCGTGTTTCAGCATTTTATTTTTTGTAATGGTTGTTGTTGATTTCCTGTTTTACTTTGATAGTTGTCGCTCGTGTCTTGTTCTGAAATTATACTTCCCTCCCTGTTTTATTGTCAAGATTAGTTCAGCTGTGTGTGTGTGCGTGTGTGTGTGTGTGTCTTTTGTTGGATTGTCTGGTTTCACTGTTGTGTCCTTTATGTGAGTCTTCCTCATCATCCCCATGTCCTATTTACCCTTTTGTTGCCTTTATATGGACATCACCTCCGCCTGTTCCGCTCTGCGCTTTCGGCTGCATTGTGTCCGCCTTTAAGCCAAATTGTGACATATGGAACGTTTGAAAGGTTAATAAGTCCTTCATAAAGGTTTCCATGTAAGGCTGTGGGATATAAAGGCTTATCAATAAATTACTCTGCAAAATTAACTCACAGGCTACTGCAGATGGTGTTAGGAAACCTGAGTCATACTGAAAGTCTGAGCCCTTTACGTCACCAAAGTTCCCCTAATCTCTCTCTCACAACTGACCCTCAAAGGGATTTGAGAAAAATCCCTTTGCCTCAAAACGTGTCTCTCTAACATGCATGTTTCAAAAGACATGTTTGTTTGTCCTAAGTAGGATCTTCCAAAGCATTATACAGCATTCTAAACCTTAACGCTGGCAGTCTAACTGTCAGAGGCAGTTTGTTTGAGGGTGCCATACATTATGGTTTTGGCATCTAAACAACGCTCATGCAGTTTAACCGCTTTATGAAAACCGTACGGGGTTTTTTGAGACACCGTCTCTCTGAACAACAAGTACAGTATTGTAGGTGAGAAGTTCACAAGTGCCAGCTGTTAAGCATGTGTGATGACTTTCAAGTAAGTGTATTCTTGTACACTTCTTAACTGGTTATTTTCTAACTTATCCAGAATTTATGCCTCTAATGTGGCCAAGTTTATCATGTTACTTTAGACAAGATGGCTAGCTAAATGTAAAGTTTATAAAACTGCACACAATAAATTGGATTCTAACTGAGTTATAAAAGCTTAAACAGCATCACAAAGAACAGGGGTATGCACTTACTAATGATCCACTTGGCCCTGTCCTTGTAGGGCATCTGAGAACGAAAGGGAGCGTTAGATCAGTACAGTACCATTAAAATGTATTTGCTCCCTTACTAATTTTCATATTAGACAAAGACAACCTGAGTAAATGCAAAATGCAGGTTTTAAATGATAATTTGCATTTATTAAGGGAAAAAATTATCCAAACCCACCTGCGCTGTGGGAAAAAGTAATTGCCCCTTAAACTGGTTGTGTCACTCTTGGCAGCAAGAACTGCAATCAACTGTTTGACATAATTGGCAATGAGTCTGTGGAGGAATTTTTATCTTCTTTGCAGAATTGTTTTCATTCAGCCACATTGGAGAGTTTTCAAGCATCAACGACCTGTTTAAGGTCACGCCAAATAATCACTCGGCTTTAACTCCAGACTTTGATTCGGCCACTTCAAAACATTAATTTTGTTTTGTTTTTTGGGGGGGAGGGGTTCTTTGTGCCATTCAGAGGTGGACTTGCTGGTGTGTTGTGGGTCATTATCCTGCTGTATAATCCAAGTGATCTTAAGCTTCAGGGTACAAACTGATGGCCAGACATTTTCCTTCAGGATTTTCTATAATTCAATTACAGCAAGTCTTCATGAAGCAGCAAAGCAGCCCCAGACCATCACACTACCACCACCATGTTTGACTGTTGGTCTGATGTTCTTTTTATGAAATGCTGTTAGTTTTATGCTGATGTAACAGGACTCAAACCTTCCAAAAAGTTCAGCTTTTGTCTCATCAGTCCACAGAATATTTTCCCAAAAGTCTTGGATGTTTTTTGGACATCAGGACATTTTTTGGCAAATATGAGTCGAGCCCAGCGGTTTTCTCCTTGGAACTTTCCCATGGATGCCATCTTTGTCCAGTATTGTTGAATCATGAACTCTGACCTTAACTGAGCCAAGTGAGGCCTGCAGTTCTTTAGAAGTTGTTCTGGGCCCTTCTGTGACCTCCTGAATACTCCGTCGATGACCTTTTGGAATAATTCCTGGGACTCCTGGGAAGGTTCACCACTGTTCCAAGTGTTCTCCATTTGTGGATGATGGCTCTCACTGTGGTTCTCTGGAGTCCCAAAGCCTTAGAAATGGCTTTGTAACTCTGTCAGTGACTTTGTTTCTCAGCTGTTCCCAAGTTTCTTTAGATCGTGGCATGATCTGATGCTTTTTGAGATCTTTTAGCCAACTTGTCAGCCAGGTTCTATTTAAGGGATTTCTTTAGTCAACGGGTCTGGAGCTTTCCAAAAGATGCGGTAAATCACAGTTAACTCAGGATTTAACAAGCAGGGGGCAATTACTTTTTCAACCAGGGTCAGGTAAGGTTGGACTGCTTTTTTTTAAATTTAAAAACTACGTTTTGATTTGCTTTGTTTATGCTTGTCTAATGTATTTGTTTCACAATTTGAATTATTTAAGTGTGACAAATTGGGGGGGGGGGGTGTCAGGAAAAGGGCAAATACTTTTCACAGTGAAACACCAGAACTAAAATTACCATCAGCAACAGCCGATGTAGCAACATACTCATATTTTTATAGCTTAGATTATTTTAACATTTAAAACTAATCATCTGGGGTTCATCCATTTACCCATCAATTCATTAGAGGCCTGCAGGATGGTTGGCCTGAACTGAGATAGACCCTGGACAGGTCACACCTCAATTACATACAGTTTGATTGAAATTAATCACAAGCACAATTGCATCCTCTTTAAAAATCTTACAAGAGATGTGTTTATGAAAAAACTTTCATTATGGATGTGAAATGTATCCTAAATTACTGGATTTATCTCAAACTCAAACACAAACTGCTCAAATTTAAAGTACAAGGAACAAAATTTCACCTGCAAAGATTTTTTCTCAGGATAAGTCCAAGGACAGCTACAATGATGAATCCAGTACAGATACTAATCAGAGCGATACACATCAGCGCTCTCACAGGAGAAGTGGGAGCCTCTGTAATATATGACAAAAGAAAAGTTAGAAAATCTTGAAAAAATACAATACAAATATCAAGTATCAGAATAAAGCAAACAAGCACCTTCCTCAGAGATAAAAAGATGGAGAATATCTGTTCTGCTACCATGCCAACACTCACAGGTGTACTTCCCACTGTCCTCTGCTGTTAAATTGATTAGCTGGAGAAATACCCTCTGGTTTTCTTTTATCAGTGTGAACCTCGAGTCGCATTCATGCTCAAAGTCCCGTCCATGCTGATACTGCAGATGACAGCCTCTGCTCCCCTTCGTTTTGATCTTGCATACTATCGAAGTGATTTTGTCCAGTGTGGCATTGGAGCAAAGTGGGGTAACATCTTTGTCTTTCCCAGTGGCTCTCACAGTCGTCTCTGCAATTAAAGAAAATGTCGTGAAGTTTGGAGCAGCTTAGTTGCTCTGACTGTCTAGAAAAAAATGAGTAAAAGACCACCTTAAGTACAATAGATCAGCAGTATAATGTACTTGTTCTCTACCAGGCTTCAAAACTGGAATTGCATGAATGCTTCTATACAGTACCTTCAGTGTCAAGACTCAAAGGCAGAGGCAGAAACACAGCAAACCACAAAGTCCACTGATCCATGACTGCAGAAATGTCCAAACAACAGAAAACTGCTCGGAAAGTCAGAAATCAACAAGTTATGCCGAGAGGAATCGGACAAATGTTGATGCACTCGTTGTGTCCAGAGAGGGAAGTGCAACATGCCACTGCTTCTAATTTTCAGGTAACTCCACGAATGACTGAACTGGTTTCAATGAAAAATGAAAACTTTTAGTCAAAACGTGTTAAAGCACATTGTTTACAGTGTTTATGCTCCACCTTTCAGTTCTAGGGTTTTACTTATAAGGGCATCCAAAAAAAAGAAATCTTGTACTTCCCAGATTCTAACATTAAGTAATGCAAACTCAGATTCAATAAGGCAACTTTCATCAGCACATGTCTGATTTGGCAGCTTTTTATGCAGGATGTCCCTCCTGGGGCTATCCCAAATGAATTTGTGTCTCCTTCAGGAATCAAACTGAGAATCGTGTAAACCACGACACTGGCATATTACACTATCATCTAATTTTTAACATAAATGTAGCCAAAATGCAGAATGAGTACTGCTTCCACAGGATTTAAGAGAGCAGCAGCCAGCTTCTGCCAATCAAACAGACTTGATTAACCGATCGTCAGCGAGCGTGAGCGCCTGTATAAAAGCAGAAGCTTTGGGAGTTTGCTGGTCTGGAGCATTCAGGTGTGTGTTAACGCAAAACTTTCCCTGGAGTGGATGTCCCATCAGAATCACACAAAAGGTCAGAGAGAAAAACAAAAACAAGAGCTACATCTCAGACTCTCCAGGCCTCAATTAGCATGTTAAATCTTAAAAAGCCTGAACAAGTTTGGAAGGGCTGCCAGCAGAAAGCCTCTTCTCTCTAAAATGAGCACAGAAGCACGGCTTAAGTTTGCAGAGTTGAACCATTCACAGGCCTTCTGGAACAATGTCCATGACCACGGTGGAGATTTTTAACCATAATGTGTCACATTTAGCAAAACCAAACACCTCATACCAACTCTCAGGCACAGCGAAGGAGGGGTGATGATTTGGGCTTGTTTTGCAGCCAAGGACCTGGGCACCTTGCAGTTACTGAGTCGACCATGAACGCCTCTGTATACCAAAGTATTCTAGAGTCAGTTGTGTCTGTCTGACAGCTAAAACTGAGTCATGCAGCAGGACGGTGATGACGGCAGGACGGCAAATCTCCAACAGAACAAAAAAAAAAAACGAATGGCGGTGTTCCAGCGGCCCAAAGTCCAGACCTCTAATCTAACATGTGACATGCACAGATAGATGTTAAAGTTTAGTTCCTCAGCTAGAAGCAGACAGTTTAAAACTGAAACCGCAACAGAGACAGGTAAACAGACAGAAATGTAAAAATAGACACCAGACAGAACGGTGCTGTTGTCTGCTTCTGTGTACAGCACTCAAGAAGATGAGAAAGGCCGTTACTGCGGTAAAAGTGCATCTAGTGACATGGTTGAATGATATGGTCAAGTAGTGAACAAACGAAACTAGGTCAGCGTTTTGAACGCCGCAGTCATAAGACACATATGACAACAAGAAGCACTCCGAGAGCACAGCCATCCACCGTGGCAGCTCACTCTCTGAGTCGTATTTACTATAAAGGGAACAGTACTGAGTTTCATATATGATCATTTTTTTTTCTTTGTTCTTTTTAAACATACCTGTAGTGCAGTAAAAATCAGCATGACAGATGTTTACTTTGATTACACAAACATTACGTAGGAGCAGGTCGTGAATAACAGGACATGAGTAACTTGAGCTTATTGGACACAAACTATAATGTGATATTTAGAGTCCCCATAGACCAGTATGATTTCCTAAATGTTTCCAATGCAAACAAAGGACGGAGAATTTTAAGCAGAGATTTAAAGACCAAAGACATTTTATGAAAGATTTACCTTACTTGACCTTGAAGGAGAGGTCAGAGGTCAAATATGACATGTTATTTTAAATCTTTATATGGTACTTTCTATATGTTGACAATACACACCACACTTGTAAGAATCATAGTTTCTAAGTTATTACTTTTTTGTCAATATTTGACCAATAAATCATTAAGTTGACCTTGAAGGTCTTGGTGGATGTGAGCCACATTTTAATGGATAGTTAACATGACCCCACTGTACACCCCTACAAGTGGCTGTCTGGTGACAGGTGTTGCCGAGGATCCTTAAGGTTTCTCCTCCTCCTCTCCAGGGTGAAGCACCCATCCATCCATCCATCCCTCCATCCATCCATTTTCTTCCACTTATCTGTTGCCGGGTCATGGGGGCAGCAGCCTAAGCAGAGAAGCCCAGACCTCCCTCTCCCCAGCCACGTTCTCCAGCTTCTCCAGAGGAAAACCGAGGCCTTCCCAGGCCAGCCGAGAGATATAATCTCTCTAGTGTGTTCTGGTTCTGTCCCGTGGCCTCTTCCTGTTAGGACATGCCTGGAACACCTCACCCAAGAGGCTGGTCTCGAAAAAAAACCTCTCCCTCATCAAATGTCTATGTGACAGTCTAGTACTCTAACAGGCAAGGTGTGCAGAAAATCAGAAGAAGGGGAAGAAGGGGGTGTTTTAATTTTAATTTTAATTAAACTCATTCAGTTTGGTGCAATATAGCACCAAATGACAACAGCAGTCACCTCAAGGTGCTTTATATTGTAAAGAAAAGACTGCGCAATAATACAGAGAAAACTCCAACAATCATACGGCCTCCTTTTCCTTCCCTAGTAGGAAGGAAAAACTCTCATTTAACAGTAAGAAACCTCCGTTAATTTTTAATGTGGTCCCTTCATTATGTATGTCTTGCTAGTTCTGGGTTGGACCCCCTTGTGCCCTCAGAACTATCTTGATTCTTCATGGCACAGATGCAACAAGGTGCTGGAAACATTATTGACATGACAGCATCACACAGCTGCTGCAGGTTTATCTGCTGCGTATCCATGATGTGAATCTCCAGTTCCACCACATCCCAAAGGTGCTCGATTGGATTGAGATCTGGTAACTCTGGAGGCCATTTGCGTACAGAGAACTCACTCATCAGACAAGCCAAAGGTTTACAAACCTTCTATTGTCCAATTTTGGTGAGTCTGAATGAATTATAGCCTCTGTTTCTTGTTTGTAGATGACAGGAGGGGTAACCGGTGCGGTCTTCTGCAATTCAAAGTCACTTAAATCACCTTTTTTCTCCATTCTGGTGCTCACTTTGAACATCAGCAGGTGGTCTTGGACTGCATATCTATGTGCTTAAATGCACTGAGCTGCTCCCATGTGATTAGCTGATTAGAGATTTGCATAAATGAGCAGTGGAATAGGCATGTCTAATAAAGGTAGAAGCAGCATGGACTGCAGGCTATAGCCAGTGATTCATGATTTGTGCAATAAATGATGGTCAGGTTCGGATGCATCTTTTCACGTAGGCATCAGAAGAGCTGCACCATCAGTTGCAAGCATTACAAGCCTTTTTAACAGGATGCAACAGATAGCACCCCGATGCAAGACCCCCCACAAAGACACACACACACAGTATCATTTCACACAGGCACTGGCAATGAAAGTCCTATAGACTGTTTCAGTCCTACAGAGTGTTTCAAGATGCAAAATACTTCAGCAACAACAAAGCAATGTGCACACAAGGTGGGGGGGAGGCGGGGGTGCAATACTCCAAAACACACACGGCTTACAAGAAATTGAAGAAAGCTTAAAAACCACAGCTTCGGGAACCTCTCAGAGTTTCACGTCGGGGTTTTTGTGGCCTCCTCTCTGAGCTCTCCACTCCTGTTCGCTAGTAATGCTGGTTAGATCGTTGTCAGATACTGGCTTTGAATTTATCATCTGAGCTGGAAAAAAAAAAAGCGCAAAATCAGTTATCAGAGATGCTCGATGATCAGATTCACCCTTGTTCTACAGATTGCTGTGGCTTGCAATGGCTTACACAAAGTAGAATTGTCTCTGAGACCTGCCAGCATCACAGGTATGACCTATTTTTTATTTTTCCCAGCACCCAAAATTGCTCTTCTGAAATAAAAAATACTCCAGATATCAATACATGAATCACTTATCACTGGTCTATAATAAACTTCTCATTAATTTTGTGCTTTTTCACACTTTGTGGCACACTGTTACACTCACGTGAAACACTGTGACACAACGGGTAGAAGGAGGTGAAATTTGTGTTCCTTCTTTCACTGTCTTCTCTCATTAGCAATAATATTTCGTCCACAGTGAGTGAGTTTATTTCTTTTAAAATACACAATGAAATATCCTGTGAAAGAGCCGATTTCAAGTGTGCACCGTTCACTACACTCTTAATGGACAGCACTGAGTCAGAAACATACAGAGTAATCTGGGCTGATATTCCAGAAGCACTCACGACACACTTCATAAAATTCAGATCCTGTGCCTATTTTTGTGTTATGCTTATTGTTTTAACACATTCATTTGAACAACACTAAAAAGACACATCTGTCTTTTTGCATTTCCTCTGAAAGCTTTGAAGCCCGAAGCCAATGCATGACCCAGTTATAGTGTCAGACATCCCACAGCACTCAAACACTCTGCACCGCTCTTTGGTTTTTACACCTCCCTTACTAAAACATGACAAAGTCCTCGCTCATTTAATGTGACATTTCGGATTTTGACGACTCTCGCAATCAAATCTCGGCATCCAGATCACGTTCAGAACAAGTTCGTTCAAATTACTCAAAAGTGGTTCCCGTGGCTGCATCCACGATCAGGCGTGCCGTTTGCAAAAGGTGCACAAGGTGCAAACAGCATGTCCAAACAGTTCTGATAAATAAGTTAAGCTTTGGAAATAAGTAAATCTGTGTTTCAAAATAAAAGCATTATTATGTATTATTATTTATAACCACACAATCACACAATACGTGCTCAATTATAATGCAGTGCTAATAAAGAAACTGGCTCAATCTTAGTAGCAGCCCAGGGCTGCCTCCAAAAGCAGTTCAGTCCCAATGGACTCAAGTTAAATGCTCCACCACACACCATTAAAAAGCATGCTACAGCCTTGGATTTTCCTGAGACAGTAATTATGGGAGCTGCACCTGCAGAGTTTCTAAATGTAGCTTGCTAACGAAGGTAGCAGCTCTTAGCTGACAGCTCATCACTCCACCCTTTCAACCTTTGCCTCACTATGGCAGCGGAAACAATCCACTCTGATTAAATTTAAACTTGGGATGCAATTAAAATCCTAAGCATCTACCCAAGTGATCAGAGCTGGCCCCTAGGCTGAGAGCAGTTGAAATGTGACGCTGGGCAGGTTCATAAATCTATAGTTCTTTCTACATGGATAGCAGTGAATAGTAGAAATTTAAATATTTTTGATACATTTCTTAACAGACTGACAACTTCATGCTACTGGTTTGATCATTTTCGCTGTCAGATCCACGGTTGTGTTCATGCACGCTTGCAAGTATGTCTCAAAAAAAGATCCGCCTCTCTGAGGCTGACAGAGGAGGAAAAAAGCGGCAGGATAAAGGGATGTTTCTATGAATAATTACATATTAGTTATTTATCATTAACAATAACGACATTAGTTAAACAGAAGTGTCAGATGAACCTTTGATGATGTATGGAAACCTGCAGTTAATTAGGTTCTATTTAATTCACTCAGTATTGTCTGTTTTTACATTTATGTATTTTCAGCATAGTCTTCCGGGATGATGGCTGTGTTACAGTAGATGTGCAGTGAGCAAGTATGGACAATTCATATACTTAATGTTGTCCATCTGTGTTTGGATCCCATGCAGTCCTCCAAATTCCCAACTGCACATTGCTGGATGCCAGTAATTGGTTGCCAAGTCCACTGTGGAGGCAGTGTTGGTGTGTTGGTCACATGCTGATTGGTTGACAGGTGGGCTGGAGTAGGGATTGGAGCAGAGTTCATCAAGAATGGGAGAAACAAAGACCAAAAACTACAGCATTTTTAATCTCATATTGTGCCCCATTAAAGCACAATAATTTTTCTCCTCACCTACCCCATTGTGTTCATTTTGTTTCCATCTTTTAAACGGCAGCACCTCTGACAGCAGCAAGGCCGCAGAACACTTATCTCCCATGTTTGTTTGATTGTCTGTCTTTTGGATGGCTGTTCTGGAACTCCATTTCGTTCTATGTTTGACATGTAATGACAATAAATTGATTCTGTTTGTGATTCTGAACAGTACATGCAGGGGCTGCAGTGGACACGTTTCATTGTTTTAATTCTCGGTTTCACTTCAGCTCTTTGTATGTGAGAACTTCACACTTCTCTGTGGCTGACTGACAGACTGACAACAGCACAAGCAAGTGTAGCCCACAGACCAGTTACAGACCAGTTATACCATGTGCTTTTGGCACTACCTCCATTCAGCAACAAACTCTCTCTGAAGGTCTATCCACTGATTTTTTTTAGATGAGGGGGGTCAAATTCTCTTGAAGTCCTCTAAACCTGGGGCTGGCTCTGCAAGAAATCCCAGGAGCAAATTTATTGGGATCAATTTGCCCCTGTATGGTCTCCCACTGCAAATGGGTCTTAGGTGAGGGCCCAGACTTTAGCAATTCAACCAAAATTCATAAATATTGTGATAAATTGTATTCACTTTTTTAAAAAGACAGATTATTTTTATTTCCTTCCTCACATTACCATATTTTAGGCAATGCAACCTGAAATCCACAAAAATAGACAAACGTTTTTAAAAAGCCTCTAAATCATTTCCCTTGTTTGTCTTATTTATTTTGTGATGTAACACCTCAGAGGTTCAAATGTGCTGTAATAGTATCAAATGAATATATACACACACACACACACGCAGGCACACACACACACGCACACACACACACACACACACACACACATGCAGGCACACAAACATCTCTGTCTTTAAAACTAGCAACCAAAAGCCACTGCAATAAAGCTGATCTTATTTTTTATAACTAGGAAAATAGCAGGGCTGCATAAATTCAGTCTCTTTCTCCGTAGTGGCCTTTTTTTTTTTTTTAATCAGGCCAAGTGATTATTTTTCTGCATGTTTGCGCAGGATCCACTGGGCGGCGCCAAATAGCCAGCAGTCATTTTGGCTGTAACTCAAGGGCTGCTGGGAAATTTTGTCCGAGGAAATGTGATCCTGCGCTATACAAGTTAACGCCACACAGGTAAATGTGTCATAACTGGAGGCATTTCACGGGTCAAACCTTTTAATACATTAACATATTAACGGTGTGAATAGTCGGGGCGCGTTAGGGTGCAGCTGCATGAAAAGTGTGACGGACAGCGCGCGTCCATTTTTGTTTGTGTGGCCTCGCTAACCCGCAGCGTGTTTTTTGGAGAGTTGCTGACAAAGACGGACAGTATTTAATTTGCTCTCCGTTTGGTAGTTTACCTCTGTCTTTGTCCATGCATTGTAGGCTTGCCGATGACCCAACGTTAACAAAGAGTAACATCTAGTAAGCTGCAGTTATCGCCAGCCATGGTAAGTAAACTCAGAGGGTAATACCTTTATTTTGTAGGATCACGCCCGTTATTGTAGCCTCAGCTGGCAAAGTGAAACCTGTAAGGACCCAGGGTAAATGTGGGTGATGTCCAGAGTTGTGTGTGTGTGTGCACTTTTTAGTTCTTGTACTGGCAGTTTTGTCAGTATGAGAAGACTAGTATACTTTTTTTTAATGTAAAGCAGCAGGTGTGTCTTGGGAAAATCATCAATAACCTGATCAAACCTGTGCTGACCCTTCTTATTAGCAGGAGGACATCAGCACTGTGATGTCCTGGTTTTCCAGCCCGGTGTACAACCGCTACTGGCAACACTACAAGCAGGCCATGGCGTGGCACCAGAAGCACAGGCGTGCCTACAGAAAGGCCTTGGAGGCTGCCTATGGCCCGAGCTACTGCCAGGAGAGGGGACCCGGCAATCAGCGGCGCTATGCAGACTGGTTGTCCGGAGAGAGCCACAGCGAAGATGAAGAGGATGGCACAGAGGAAAGCAGCTCGGAAAGTGAGATCGAGTGTGATGTCAGCAACATGGAGATCAGCGAGGAGCTCCGGCAGTACTTCGCCCAGACAGAGAGACACAGAGAGGAGCTCAGTAAGTAAACAAAGGGGAGTGGGTGCTCTAGTCATTTTTTTTTTAAAATTAAAACTACAGTGTCTCCAGATGTTTAGTCTAAGGTGAAGATCCTGTCTGATATGTGTCTAAAAATAGTCCGGGGTGTCATCCTTTCAGAGAAGCAGCAGCAGATAGAGGCCGAGCAGCTGGACAGCTACGTGCCGGCCGACCAGGACCTCCACGGCGTCTCCTTGCGAAGCAGCGTCGCCCCTCCCCCCGAGCGACCCGGCGAGAGACGCACTGCAGAGATGAAGAAGCTGTACGGCGAGGACGCAGCCAAGATCATGGCCATGGAGGCAGCGATGCAGCTCACTTTCGAAAGAAACTGTGACCGCAAGCATCCCAAATACTGGCCCGTCATCCCGCTGAAACTGTGATATCTGCAGGCAGAGGAAGGAGACCCCCCACCCCCCGGATCTCTCAGGGAGATGGCCTTGAGAGCTGCTGGTGTAGAAGTAATGGTGTAGGCGGTTAGAAGTTATTTTAAGTAAAGAAAAACTTGCATAAATTAGCCGAGCTTCTGCTTGGCCAAACGTGAATGTCGCTGACCCGTCAGCTGCTGCTCCAGACAAAAACTTCCGCTTACACTTACACTTGTGCATAAATTGCTTTTAATTTATTGCATTAAACGCCGGCGCTCAGGCCTGCAAAATATTCTGCAGCGAGGCTTCGAAAACGCAGGAAGAAATGTCAGCTGAGGGTCAGAGTTACAGTAAATCTGCCTCCACAGGTGACGCAGATGTATTCAAACACACCGTGCCTGTGTGTTTCCTCCTAATCTGTTTTTGTTTACCCTCCAGCTCAGTGATGTTTCATGCTGCAGTAGCTCCTCTTATGCCTGTCAGCTTAGTTTAACCACAAAAAAAACATTGTCAGCCCCCCCCCCCACCCCACCCCACCCTTTCTCCCTCCCTCTGTTGAGATTTCGGAGCGTTCCTGCTTGGCTGCCTCTGATATTCCTGCACAACATGAGTGATTTGTTGTTGGTACTTCTAAAGTGCGGGTCTTCGATTCTGACATTTCATTGGGTTCAAAGCCATTTGTGTGCTTTCTCGGGGGGGGGGGGGATCTTGTTTGTGTTTGCACAGTGCTCCATTTTTTTTCCCTTTTTAAACCAGAGGATGTGTATTTTATATGAATTCTGTTTGTAATAAAATGTTTTATGTCCAGATCAAACTTCCTTTTCCCCGGTGGTGATTTTTACTGGCATTGTTGAGCGATGGAAATCTGATTATATAACTGCTTTTCAGCACATTTCTATACACATAAAAACTGGGCCGAGGGAAATTTAAATTGAAGACTTTTATCTCATTTAAAAGTTAATTAGACTTTGGGGTGTTTCTAAATGCAAAATAATGTAAAGCTTTTTCCTGTCAAACAGCCAGACTTGTGGCTTATTCTGAATTTTGGGGGAGTTCATCTAAATGCATTCTTATTTATTTTTTATTAAATGTTATTTCATCACTTTATTAAATAAAATGCACGCTTTTTGTATTTAACTTTAAAAAGGAAATGGAAATATGACGGTCGCACTGCGCTCAGCTGCTCTGAAGGGCGTATCTTTCATTAGTTTACATGTCGTTTAGTATTTTAGTCCTCTGATTCGCCTCTGCTGGGTCATGAGATAAATCGGATGGGTCGCGAGATTAACAGGAGAGGATACGAGAAATTTTAAGCAAAAATTTAAGCGAAAAAGTTCTTACTTCTTGGGCTTTTCTGTAATCTTTTTGAGAAATACTGGATACTTTTTTCTTTTCTTTTTTTTTCCCTCTCTGAGGTTCTGAAGAGCTTTTAAAATTTGACCATGCGAGAAGTTTAGAGGGTAAATGCTGGAAGTTAATATTGGTAGATGCTACCTAAAAACTACTGTAACTATCATGTATTTAGAGCATCTTTAGCTTTCAGATAAAGCTAGATATTGCTGTGGTCAGAAGTTAACGTCCACTCATCATGGGCATGAATGTCGTGGTCATTTTGGGCTTTTAATTATTTATTTGAACTGTTCCTTTTTCAGGGTGGCGTGATTGTACAGCATCCACCTTTAATGACTTTAAAAAACAAGAATTGGGTGCGTCTGAATTTAGTTTGGATTTTCTCTGATCCACACACACAGTCAAAAGCATACATACGTGCTCAAATACACAACTCAAAAAACTAAAGGAACAGAGAGGGGGTTGTTTTTTTTTTCTTTGGTGTTAATCAAATTAACAACAGTTGCACTAGAGGGGCAACAATGAGACAACCCCCAAACAGGAATGGTTTTACAGGTGGAGGCCACTGACATTTTTCCCTCCTCATCTTTTCTGACTTTTTCCACTAGTTTTGCATTTGCCTAGGGTCAGTATCACTACTGGTAGCATGAGGCCATACCTGGACCCTACAGAGGTTGCACCCTCCTGCAGGCCACTGGTGTAAATATCTCTGACCAAACAATCAGAAACAGACTTCATGAGGGTGGACTGGGGGCCCACCATTCTGTAGTGGACCCTGTGTTCACTGCCCGGCACCTTGGAGCCTAATTGGCAGGTCCACGCCCTGTGCTTTTCACAGATGAGAGCAGGTTCATCTGAGCACATATGACAGATATGAAAGGGTCTGGAGAAGCCGTTGAGAACGTTATGCTACCTGTAACATCATTCAGCATGACCAGTTTGATGATGGGTCAGTGATGGTCTGGGGAGGCATATCCATGGAGGGACACACAGACCTCTACAGGCTGGGCAACGCTTTGCCTGACCTAAAACCAATAGGACACCTCTTTGAGTTGCTGCAATGAAATTTCAAAAACATGGACTACCCTGCAACAACATTTTTCATTTGATTTTTGGAGTGCCTCTACTAGATGCTTTTGGTAGCCATCAACAAGCTTCTGGCACCATTCTGGCGGGATATTTGACCACTCTTCTTGGCAGAATTGGCAGAGTTCATTTAAATTGGTTGGTTTCTTGGCACAGGACAATATTTCTTTCTTGTGTTTGGGATCATTGTCCTGCTGGAGACAGGCAGTTATGAATGTTATTTGCCCATCCAGTCTACATGATTTGTGGAATTGTAGAAGGCATTCAACCGCATCCCTCTGGGTATCCTGTGGGGGGGGCTGCATTAGTATGGGGTATCTGGCCCTTTGTTGCAGGCCATTCAGTCCCCGTGCAACCGCAGTGAGGACTTGGTTTGTATTGCCGGCAAAAAGTCAAACTCGTTTCCTGTGGGTGTTGGACTTTGCCAGGGCTGCCCTTTGTCACAGATTATGTTCAGAATTTTTATGGACAGAATTTCTAGGCGTAGCCAAGTGGTGGAAGGCTTCCATCTTGGTGGCCTCAGAATTTCATCTCTGCTTTTTGCGGATGATGCAGGCCTGTTGGCTTCATCAGGTGGTGGCCTTCAGCTCACAGTGGAACGGTTCGCAGCTGAGTGTGAAGCAGCCGGCATGAGAATTAGCACCTCTAAGTCTGAGGCCATGGTCCTCGGCCGAAAAGGGTGGAGTGCCCACTCCGGCTCAGGAACAAGTTGCTGCGCCAGGTGGAGGAGTTTAAGTATCTCGGGGTCTTGTTCACGAGTGACAGGAGAAGGGAGCAGGAGATCAACAGATGGATGAGGGCTGCATCTGCAGTGATGTAGACGCTGCACCGGTCTGTCGTGGTGAAGAGGGAGCTGAGCGTGAAAGCGAAGCTGTTGATTTACCGGTCAATCTACGTCACTACCCTCACCTATGATCATGCGCTTTGGTGACCAAAAGAATGAGATCACAAATACAGGCCTCCACTGCTCCTCCACATCAGAAGGAGTGAGTTGAGGTGGTTGAGGCATGTCTCCTGGGCACCTCTTGGGTGAGGTGTTCCAGGCATGTCCTACCGGGAGGAGGCCTCATGGCAGACCCAAGACATGCTGGGAGAGACTATATCTCTTGGCCGGCCTGGAAACACCTTGGGGTCTCACACACACACACACACACACACACACCCCTTGAGCTGATGGAGGTGGTAGGGAAGAGGGAGGACTGGGCTTCTCCGCTTCGGCTGCTGCCCCCGCGACCCCAACCCAGATAAACCAAAGAAGATGGATGGATGGATGATTGATATTATTTTCATGAGTAAATAATTATCTTATTGAAAAGATTTAATAAGTCTATATGTTTTATAGGCTAAGTTATATATTCAGAGAACATTAGTAAGTGAATATAGCATGGTAATATAATTTAATGAATATTTTATTTTCATGAATAAACATTTTTCCACGAGTGAATAAATAAATAAGCAAAGCTCTTTTTAAAAAACATAAATACATATATAAATATTTTATGAGCAAATAATCATGTGTAAAACTTATTCAAATGTATTCAGACTGGACTTTGGTCTGTGGAACAGCGCGTCTGACTAAAAGCTCGCAGTGTTTGCATTTGAGCTCCTCGCGTGTTATGATTATGAGGAGCCGATGAGGACACTTGTCTTGTGCATTTGGATTAATGAAGCCTGATCCATTTCTAACCCGGGCAGTG
>JASGAU010390770.1:0-10421 GCA_030220045.1 Australoheros facetus | reverse complement strand
CACACACACACACACACACACACACACACACACACACACACACACACACACACACACACACACACACACACGCTGATGTGGACACAAACGCTTCATGTGCCACAAAGAATAAAATGAGTCTTGCTCCCAAGTATGGGCTCCTCTTATTTTACTTTTAAGTGCAAATGAAAGGCAAAAATGCAACAGCAATCTTAACCGAGTGAGCTTTTCAAATATAGTACAAAGACCCAAACACTGTGTTGAGTGGCTTTCTAAAGATAGCAGGGCTGCTATGGTAACAGAAATTGACATCAGTTTCATCCAGCACACAAGGTTGCCTAAAAGCCTCAAACCATGAAAGTGTGAAACTGTCTGTGAAAATACAAACTATGAGTAACCAAGCGCCAGTAGTACTGCACTGATAACCCTCACAGCTGCCTATTATTTCTATTAATCGATAATCACAGTAATCACCGTACCTCAATTCAGTTCAGTTCAATTTTATTTATATAGTGCAAAATCACAGCAGTCACCTGAAGGCACAAAGTAACCTCTATTAAACTCAGCTACAAACTACAAGCAGACCCTGTGTACCTCAATAGGCATGTTTTCACAAGTTTCCTACTTTAAGTAACACGATAGCTGGGATAGCCCCTGGAAAAGCAAAAGAAAAAGGATGGATGGATGGATGGATGGATGGATGGATGGATGGATGGATGGATGGATGGATGGATGGATGGATGGATGGATGGATGAAGCACATCGTCTCTTTTACAGAGGTATGTCACTTAGCCAACATATTAGAGGAAGACTTGTTCCTCTAACATGCTCACATATCACTAGAGGGTGCTTCATGCCTGATTTGGCAATAGACCATATTATGAGCTCATTTTTCTTCTAACCACAGAATCACTAAATCATAAGAGAGAGCCGGAAATATCAGTGATGAGTGCTAAATTATTAACAGTGGTCAAGCTCGTAGTTTTAATGCACCAGTTTGAGTGATCAATAACATAAAACTGTACAGGTTTCTCTTGCAATTAGACAAAGGTTGACAAAAAAGTATGCTGGGCTTGGCAGTTAATTAAAATCTACTTATAATAAACTCTTATAAAGAGCTGTGCATGTAAGAGTCTCATTACTGGATCATTCCTACTAATGCACTAACAGTCAAACAGCAATTTATTACTGTAAACTCTTCAAGGCAGACCTCATTTTGACAAGCTGATATACTTTAATGTGTCTTATTTATGGTTATAATAAGAGTAAAAAAGTATCTGTGAAAAGTAAAAAAAAGCAGCTTAATTTAACTTAAAATAAATGTACACATATCTCAAGTGTTCTAGATCTTTGGTTAAAATAACACTTAAAAATGGCCAAACTACTGTTAAAGATTGTTATTTATGTTATTTATGAGAAGAGGTCCAAGTGTAAGAATTTACAGTTCATACCAAAAGCAGGATTAGCATTATTTTTTATATATGAGAAAGAAAAATATGTCTTCAGTCATTCTTTTCCACAGTCTAAGAGAAAAGGGAGCCTGCTGAGGATAGCTGTGCGTGCTCTGCCACAGAGGGATGACTGCATATACAGCTAGAAAAAAAGGTAACCTATTTACTAAATTATTTTCGTAAGCACAAACAAGATTTCCAGTTTAGTTGAGTTTATCAGGATTTTCATTAGCTGCAGCAGTATAGCAGCTATTCTTCTTGGGGTCACAGATCTTTAAACAATAAGAGTGCACTTTAACAACCTACACGTCGAAACATAATATTATAATAAAAAACAAAGAAAAACACACGTGCAAACAAAACAGCTCCATAAAATGCACTCTCTTATTACAATGTAACATAACGTGACATAACGTGACATAACGTAACATAACATAACATAACATAAGCAATGTAACACAACGCAACGCTAAGAAAAACATATAAAACTGTTCTTTTCAGTGAATTGGTTCTTGCTATGGGCAATAAAAAATGGCCTCCTGGAGCCTGTCTGGTAGAATAATCATGTCTATCTTACTTAAATATACATTGTTGTATAATAAATTTTAAAAATACAAGTAAAGAGTAAAGTTATGTTTGTTTTAAGGTAACCAGCTGAGACATTATTGCATTGTTAGTGTTTGTCCTACAACAAAGGACAACTTGTCGTGCTTGATTTCGTAACATTTGCATTTTTATAATCTTATCCTCTGTGCCACGAGTCCATACTACTGGGCATTAATCAAGATGATACAATATCAAAGCCAGGATTAACTGTCTGATGGATTTTGCACATCTTTAAACAACAGAATTGCATTTCCAGTATTATTTATCAGTTCAGGATAATTTACTAAAATTACAGCCAGGAGCTTGGTCTCATTGACTTGGTCAACAAGCACATCATTAATGGAAACCTTTAAAACTGGATTCTTTCTAATAGAGAGGTTAGAACCAAAGATAATGCTATTTGTCTCAGACACAATCCAAATCAATTTATTGCTCCTCATACATTTAACTACTGATTGTGGCTCAAAATCTAAAATGACATTTGACTCTTTAAAAGAAAAGAAAAAAGTCTTATTAAGGATGAGTGGTATAAGGATAGTATAAAGCAATGGACCAAGACAGCATCCTTGCGGCACGCCACACTTTACAGCCTCGACACCTGAGGCTGTCCAATTAAAAAAAAACAATTTTCTTTCCGGTTGCTTAACTAACTCTTTATCCATGATATTACAAATTAGTCAAAACCATAATATTCTCATTTCTTCAACGATAAATCACAATCAGTTATATCAAATGCAGATGCAAAGTTCAGCAGTGGTGCACTAGTCATTTTCTTCCGTAGTTCTTTTCTTCTATTCTCCTTGAAGCAGTAGCCCTGGGATATTGCTGTATTGCTGTGCGGCAGGAAGGTTTTGGACCCAATATGCTGGACTTGAGAGACAGGACGTGGACTTACAGCTTTAATGTCAGACTCTCTCAAAATATAAATGGAAAATGCAAAAAAGGCAGAGCATCATCTCTGAGCTGAACTGGTGTATGCTTCTGAATATAAAACAATCCCACCGCCATGTGTATTTCTGACCTTTCTGAAGATTATGTACCCTTGTACCACTAATTTTGCATCCTCAAATGTAGACAGAAGTGTCTCTGACATTGCTAAGATATGTGTGCTAAGTAAAAGTAATATTGAGAGCTACACGATATGGTGCCAAACCAAGATAAGATAAAACACTTACATTAGCAGTCACTTTTATTTATTCAAAGTAATTAAAATACATATGACAAGTTACTAAACCGAATTGTAATCACACGTTTCTAGAAGGCCTTTAACCCTGCAAGCAGTGTTAGGGAAACCACTTTGAAATCATGGACTGCACTGTAGGAAGAGGTGGAAGAACTACAGCAAAAGTAACCCATGAGGAAATCTAGTTAAAGTAAATAAAGCTACTTTGGAAAAACTACTTCAAACAGATCTGCATGGGATTTGAATTTTAACAAAAGTATGAAAAAGTCATATCCCATGCCACTCAGTTGTGTTTATACACTGGCCATCAGACAGTTGCCTAGAAACAAGAATCCAGGTGAGGGTAAAACAGCATGTAAAAGCTGCTCACTACATTTCTTAATAATTACCAATAATCAATACGTTTATCATTGATGACGTAGCTGCTGTGTGAGCACTGGTGGTGTACCTGCTCAGGTATGTGGTGGCTGCGTGGCCAATACATTGTCTTAAAAACATTTAGCAGTTAAAAGCTGGTGGTAAACTGTTTAAATAAATGGGTCAAATTATACTTTTAATACTTCAATACTTCAGTACACACACAAAAAGTCCAAATCTGAAGTCCTTACATCATTATGCAAATGTGGCTCAACTACAAATTATTGCAAAATGAGTTAAACTACAAGTTTAGTTTAATGAGTTACTACTACCAACACTGCTTGCAAGACAGAACAGTCGCTACATATGATCTCATCTAGATTACATGTTCTGCTCCAGCAGCAAAAACGAGGCTTCCCCTCTCACCCTATAATTAGGTAGGTAAAGGTAGTGCAGCACAGAGGAGAGGCTGCTTCTGTGCTCTGAATTAGCAAGGTGCTAACTAGATAGTGTGTTTAAGTATCAGATCACCTCAGGTACTGAATACACTATCAGTGTTAAAACTCTTGATTATTTATTATGTATAAATAACTGGACACAGGGTTAAGATACAGTATCTTTGCATATCAGAGTAAGTGAGCAAGAAGGAGAGTAGAAGATAGGCAGCAGGGTGTCAGGAGTCTTTGGAATGAACTGCTCAGTGTAAAACAGAAATCATTGATCCGTTTGACAAATCCTTGAGCATCAAGTCAGCACTGAGGTCAGTCCTCAGTCAGTATTTTTGTCGGGGTATGCATGTAATATAATTAAAAATATATGATATAATGCCAGTATATTATACATTATAGTATACATGACAGAATTTATATTTCAGCAGAATACGCAATTTACTACAGTACTGTTTAAGGTTTATATCTTTTACTTGTGGGCAGATTAATTTTTATATTTTTTCGGCCCATCCTCATCGAGTTCTCTGCAAAAATGTTTAGTCTCGTTGAATTCCTTCTCATCCTTCTGCGAGACGTCCACAACTATTGTCTCAATCTGACATTTTTCGTGCATTTCTTTATCAGTTCCCAACAATTCTTCCTCTGGCAATGAACAGATTTCATCGCCTTTCAGGGAAGAGAGTTTTTCCTGTTTCTGAAGGGATCCGGCATTTGCATCTTCTTTTGTTGCCCCTTTTTGAGTCTTTCCTGCAGTGGATAAAATGATGGAACCATTGGATTTCTTATTAAAGCCAGCAGACCTGGTGGTGTTGGCAGCTTTGGTCTGTAGGGTGGTGGTGGTGGTGGTGATCATATCAAAGATGTCCTGCTTCTGTTGAGGCTCGTCAGTTGGGAATTTGGGGGAATATTTGAATGAATTTCCAGGGTAAGCCAAGGTGGTACTTGCAATATTACCCGCTAGCCCACCGTGAGGTTTACCTTTCATCATTCCCAGAACTTCAAAGCGAAAGCTGGAGATATCCTGTTTAAGCTCCTAGCAGTTATTGGGAATCAGAGATTACACTGTGAAAAAGGTACTTGGCAAAGATAATACAACTTGGGTATTTAAACTTAAATGATAAAGAATAGCATGCTACCTTGAAATTTTCTTCCGTCAATCCCTCCTCTGTCTTGGCATCTCTAATCATTGCAGCCACATATCGCTTCATGAGGTTCTTCAAAACCTCCTAAAACACATTATTTTTCAACAAGTGAAGAGTTATGTTTACATAACATTTAATCAAAATTGACACAAAAAGAAAACATTAAAACACATTAATTATTACCTGATACTCATGGTTAAATTTTACATTTTCAGCTGCACGTCTCTACAGTTAAAAGAAAAACAAAAGGCAACACGTTGTTTCATTTTCACTGGTAAGGTGATTTTTTTTTCACACTTGCCCTTTTCAATAGATAATCTTTTGCTGAATTCACATTCAAAACTATTCAGAGAATGCAATAGTAGACAGAGATATGCATGTATGCCATGCAGTGGTGACAATACAGATCAGAGAAAATCTCTGGAAACACTTTACCCCCAAAGTTTCAAAGTTTTCAAGACGTTTTGTACTTGGTCTCTTAAACAAATGCGTCTTTATCCATCCAATTAGATAATAAGCCGACTTTGGACTGGGTATTATATTAAATGGAGATGGCAAAGTTCCTCCTTCTTCAAAATAGCTCATCCATAATTTTGTTCGTGCAAATTTCCACTCTATATCTGCATGATCCTGAAAAGAAACACAAACAATTCATGCAAAAGAGTACCAGGCAAATTACTTTCATAAATCTAATGAAAAATCTTTGCTTTGCTACTTACAGCAATGTGCTGGTAGGAGTTATTCATCATTGCAATAAGCATGTTTAGAAGCACTACCAGGGAGATGATATTATAGGTGCCAAACATAGTAGAACCCACAAACTCTGTGAATTCATGGTCCGGCTCCACGTTGGTCACATAGAGGTTAATCAGGCCAAAGATAGACCAAAATAATGACTGCAGTGTTTCAAATAGCCTAAAAAGAAAACAACCATACATCATCTTATGCACTGTTGAAAAACAAATGTATTAATCAAGCCAGATATCAGAGGTAATTCATGTAAGAACTTGAACTTGCGTTGAGAAAGCGTTGTTTTGTGGACTACAACGAATCCCCTTGCAAGCCCCGTTATTTGTTTCATAGTAAAAATAGAGCTGGTTGAGGCCATTGGCAAAGGCTAGCAGCACTAGACAGTAGATGAAGAGGAATTTGAGGATGTCCAGAAGCATGCGACCCAATGAAATCTGTAAAGGCCCCAAATGGGAGTTGGCAGTGAAAAGACTGATGAGGCGCAAGGAGCTGAAGATGTTGGCGATGGAAAACAATGCCTCTGCCACCAAAGTTGGATGCCACATTTCCCAGTTGTCTCTGAATGTGCAGATTCCCTTGTACTGTTGAAAAAAAAAGAACAAACACATTAAATATTGATAATGCACAATGTCAGTTTTTCCATTGCAATACTTTGATATACTGTGATTGTTCTGACAAATACCTTATTCTAAATTACCTTTGTATATGCAACAATCTTCAGAGAAATGGTTGCAAGATACAAAGAGTTCATTATGAAATCCATTAGGTTCCACCAGTCATCTAGGTAGTCCTCCAAACCACTATCCCACATCTGTTTGATCTCAGCCCATAAAAAGCCTTCAAGGGATGAAAACAAAATTTGTCATTGTTACATTTTTGCTCAGATATTTGCCCACAGGGAAACAAATATGTGAGAAACAATGAAAGAAAAGATATAGCACACCTCACATTTGACTGCAGTGTTCAGGAATACAGCAGTGCAGTCTGAAAAGAGTCTGTAATGTGTGTGTATTGTTACCAAGCACCCAGGGCAGGATCATCCATTCCACAGGGGTGGGTGAGGGGCCCTGACGGTTTTCCTGATTATCAGTCTGTAGATGCTGCGAGGCCAAGAAGAGCAGGAAGAGGAAGGTCAGGTAGGAAGCAGTGTGACAGATGAACTTGATGAAAGGCTTACGGATGAATAAGCCAAAGCGGCTCTTTGGAGCGATCAGGTAGAAGATGGATAACAGTGGAAACATGAGGCCAATCAAGATACAAGTGATGAGCTTTACTGCCCAGTGACGCCTCCTCCAGCCTGGGAATTCATCATACCAGCGAGACGCCAGCAGCTGCTGGCAGTTGGGCTGAGCGATGAACTACGAGACAAAGAGAGAGATGAAGATTAAAGACGTTAACTGGAATGAACTGTTTTATTTACCTCTTTGTCTCTAAAGCCCAACCAAAAACTGACGTATACTATCATCCTAATTCTCTGTCCTGGCTTTTAATTGTGTATGAAAACCTCTTCTGTCTTTCACACACAGCAAAGGCATTTACAGATGTTAGAAACTCACAAACAATCCCCACGCCAGTAGCCAGAAAAAGACAATCAAAAAACTAAGAAAATAAAGTCTAATGAACTGATTTGTACTGTCTTTTATGTTTTACCATAAAACATCAAGAATTGTAAAAACACTAGAAACTGCTGTTTAAAGCACTGTTCAGAAGTGATTGTCAAATCTGTTTCCCATGCACATTTTCTCTGCTCTCTGAGATTTGATATAAAAGTCTGCTGCACATCTGCAGATGGTGATGGAAGTCAATTTCAGCTTATCCAAGTTATGGCTAAATGAATCCCAATTATGGTACTAAAAAGCATTATGTTCCTGGTGATGATGTCATCTATCATCACAGAATCCGCCTTTTTAAAGTTTCCTACAATAACTGTCCTTGTCAGCTTTTAACTTGACATAAAATCACTGGAGGCAAACGGTGGCATCTGGAAGGAACAGACTTTGTATGAGGACATTTTGGAAGGTGAAAATGACCCTAAGCAGATGTCCAACTACACTCCTGCATCAATAAGTATTCTGACTGCAGACTCACTATATAATGCAAATTAGGACATGTAGAATATTGATATTTACTTTATTTACTTTTTATCCAAAAAACTGACTTTGGGGTTTGACATAAGGTCAAAGGAAAAACTGCAAAAATAGAAGAGAGCAGCAAGTTGCAAGAAAAAGAAACCTGATCTTCACAGAATACATTAAAGAAGACTTTGGTTATATTTAATATTAAATATCTAATCAGCCCCTGACATGGCAACAGCTCAGCACATTTAGACATGCAGAGATGGGAAGTTCCCACACAGCCATCACTGGGGTTTACAGAAAATAGTCTGAAAAAGAGAAAATATCCTGTGAGCGGCAGTTCTGTAATAAAGTTGCCAATGGAAAATGGCCTGACTGCTTTGAGTTCATAGGAAGCCAACAACAACTCAAATAACCACTTGTTACAACCAAGGTATGCAGAAGAGCATCGCTGAATGCAGAACACATCAAATCTTGAAGCAGATGAGTTACAGCAACAGAAAACCATACTAGATGCCGCTCCTGTCAGCTAAGAACAGAAAACTGAGGCTACGATTTGCACAGGCTCACCAGAACATTGGAAAAACATTGCCTGATCTGATGAATCTCGAGTTCTGCTGTGACATTCGGATGGTAGGGTCAGGATTTGGCATAAACAACATGACAGCATGGATCCTGCCTTTTATCAGTGGTTCAGGCTGGTGCTGGTGGTGTGATGGTTTAGGGGATATTTTCTTGTCACACTTTGGGTTTCTTAGTACCAGCTGAGCTCGTCAGTTTTATTGCAGACTATGTCCACAGTGTATCCGTTTTTTGATGCACAATGACGAGTTTATTGTATTCAAATGTATTCAAATGGTCTCAACAGTCACCAGATCTCAATCCAATAGTGCACAACAGGAATGTGGTGGAATGGGAGATTCACATCATGGATGTACGGCCAACAAATCTGCAGCAACTACGTGATGCTATCATGTCAATATGGACCAAAATCTCTGATGAACGTTTCCAACACCTTGTTGATTCTATGCCATGTAGAATTAAGGCAGTTTTAAAAGCAAAAGGGCCCTGGAAATACATGACAGCTGCTCACTGGCCCCCTTTGGGCAGTTCAAACTGGGTCACAGTAAACAGTTCAGGATAAAAATATACATTTTGCTTGCTTACTACATTTGTATCCTTGCTGAACAGTTTTTCACTTTGCTATGCATCTCACTCAGGCAGTTCTGTGTCTGAGTCCTTTGATAACTTCAAAAGCTTTCCATATCAGTTCAGATAGAAATGGACATCACTTAGAAGGAAAGTCCAAATCTTATGGTATTTACGATAGCTGTATATTTCAAAGACACAAAGAAGAATTGGTTGTTTTTTGTTTTTGTTTTTACAACAGATATCTAACAAATGCAGATTTATGCACCACCTGCTCTAATGCTGTAACGCTGTTTGTCAAGCAGGATGTGGACCTAATGAAGGACACAGAAGGCAGAACGTGAACTCAAAACTCAGCTTTATTGCTGTTAAGATGTAAAAACCAAAACATATGCAGAGCACAATCTGGAAACACAGAGCTGAAGACACACAACCATGAGGAAGGGCACGACAAAGAACAGAGGAGAACTCAAACAATAAATCCAGAACACAGGATAATGAGAGGATGGGAAACAGCTGGGAATAACGTACGTATATGACCCAGGTTCTCTGAGTACCATGGGTGTCTCACTATGGGAATGCCTCCTGCATGACCTCATCAGGAGCTCAAAACCACATGGCCATCATGCCAGCGCTTCCAGGCTGGCTGAGTGACACCCATGTCACTCAGCCAGCCTGGAGGTACTGTCGTGCCAGGCTCAAAATTTCAGCTCTTAGCTACCAGAACAAATCACTATCATTACGTTAGCTAGCGGGCGTGGTCATTACCACTAGCAAGCAATCATTCAGTACTGTGTGTTAGGCAGGTTAGGCACATTCAGTCCTGGATGTTACAAGCTCTAACATCCAGCTTGTAAAGCCTAGCAAATGTCTCAGGTGAGGCCCAGCATGCAGCTGCACACACCTCCTGGATGGAAACCTCCTTAAAGAAAGGCTTGTCATCTCTCTTTTTCTCCTCATATCTTTTCTGTATGGAGGTAACAGCTGCACCGAAGAGACCTTGAGGAACAACAGGGGAGTCGAGGAACTCCTCTTTTTTCTTAGGTGCCGTTTACACGAAGCCGTTTTCACTGGAAACGGTGTCGTTTTGATGCGTTTCAGCCTTTCGTTTACACGATGGCGTTTCAGAAACGATCCGCGTTTACACGATGACATGTGAAATGATGAAAACGATGTAGTGCCCATGCCAGGCCACAAGTTGGCGTTGGTTTTCTCTTTGCAAAGTTTGTTTATGCAAGACGCGCATGCATGGAGTGACAGTAGGTAGTGCGGCAAATTGT
>JASGAU010390765.1:0-11951 GCA_030220045.1 Australoheros facetus | reverse complement strand
TTTGAATTTTTTCGATAGCACGAATGGTCGCGGAGTTAGGGTGAAAAGCCAGCTGATCAAGTTCCTTTGACCAGCTGCTAGGTCTTAATCAGCTGTTCGCAGCTTGTAAGGTCAGGAAACCAGCGATTCAGCAGCGATCGCCTGGCGTTAAAGGATTATTCTGATAGACAGAGTGTAGACTGCAAATTTTAAATTTAATATTGAGCAGGCTGCACAAACAACCTACATAGGTATACAGTATATGAATTGTTCATCCCTCAGTGTAATTAGAAGAACAGGGCAGGTCATCAGGCAGGAGAAACAGGATCAACTCCTCAAAGACCCTTGTTTTTTTCTGATTTCCAATCTTTTGTTTTCTAATTTGTATTTGGAGCACTCTATTATATGTTAAGTATATAAAGAAATGTTTGATATAGGCCTAATGTATGTTTTTACATTAGTAATTCATTTTACACTTTTTAAAAAAAAAATTAAAATCTAAGGAGCCATTTGGGGCTCTTCTTTGGGAGCCAAGCCTAAAGAGCCGGCTCTCTGGAAAGAGCCGGAATTCCCATCACTAACACACACTCAGATCCCCACCTACGTCCAATTTAGAATCACCAATAAATCTAATATGCATGTGTTTGGACTGTGGAGGAAACTTGAATAGCCTAGGGAAAACCAGACACAGGGATAAGATGCAAACTCCTCACAGAAAAATCTCAGCTGACCAGCAGATTCTCACTGTGCAGCAAAAGTGTTAACTCTAACCCAAAGGTAAGGCTTGCTGCAAGGAAACGTGGGCAACTACCTGGGGCCTGAGGTGAGTGAGGGCCACCTGAGGGCTGACAAACTTTAAACTACAGCAGTGGCAATGTGCAAAGTTTGCACTGAGAACAGAAGACCTAATTAAGGAAGCAGCAATACCAAAATTATTGTGAACATTTGCAATGAATTTGCAACCTTGGTGCTTTTGAAATGGTTGCAACTTTGGTGTATCAAGTTGGTAATAAAAAAGCCATGAGCCTGCTATTAGTCTGCTATCAATTCACAATTCAGTGGGGTCAAGTTAGCAATTAAATGCAATCTGTGATAATACAGCAAATAACTGTGATACATTGGTGAAAATTGAAAATCTGTTGCCATCTGCTGTGTTTACATGTACAGAAATTCACATTAACTACTTACATTCAGTCTGGGCAGAACCTCAGAGATCTGAAAGAGAAATTCAGAAATTCTTCCACAAACAGTGACGTAGTCGCTGCAGGATGGTGATTTAACTGCAAAATGACTCCCACCAGGCGATCTGTGCAATTGCCTTGAGATCAAAAGTGGAAGAAGAAAAATGAGAAGCAGGAGGGGAAAAAGTAGGACAGTGGTGAGTGGAGCAGATAATAACAATTAAATATAGTCCTAAATAACTCATTGCTGCTGGTGTAGCCTTAAATGTGAGAGAGAAAGACGCTTGAATAATGTAACTTCCATTAGCGTCACATTATTTCTTTTGTAGTTAACTTAGCTAGCAGAGTATCCTAGTGTGTCCAGCTCTGCTCTAGTGCACACCACCACCAATCAGAGTCAGGAAAAGAGAGGTTGGCTAAAAGACTGAAACAACGTGGAAGCTAGTAATTACAGTAATACTACTTCAAAACCAGTCAACTTAGTCTTGGGCATTGTTACTGAAATAAACTTGGCCTCTACCTCCAGAGTAATGTTTTTACCTGTTACTTTATATTTATTGGTGGTGGTGGGGGTATCAGATTATTCATAACATAATGGTGATGAATGCTGGCTGGAGGGGTCCACTGTGAATGTGTGTCCAGGGCTGAAACAGGTTCTAGAATCACCCCTGCCCTAACCCTACTGGGTAGTTTTGCTGCTTAAACCTAACCAGACAGTGTAAATGTGTAAGTGATACAAGAGGAAGTCTAAAAATGTGGGAATCAAAGTCTCAGGTACTCCTACTTCCTAATGTGGACTTTGTTGCTCTTTCCAGATGATAGCACTGTAATTTGTGTGAATGAACACAAATGAATAGATCCAAATATCAGTAATGACTATTTCATGAAACGGCATCAGATTGTTTGGCAAAACTCAAAGCTTAATTTAAGTGACCACATATAATGTATGGTAATTACAGGATGGTGATGGTAAAGGGGCCACGGTGGCCAAGCCACCCAAGAGACATAATCTCCCCAGTATGTCCGCAGGGGTCTTCTCCCAGTTGGACATGCCTGAAACACCTCACAGTGCTTTAGACTGCAAGCCACGTTTAACCATACATTTATACAGTGTTTTGTTTTGTTTTTTTCTGTATACTTTAGAGACTCCATCTACCTCACATCCGTGGAACATGCAAACCCTAAAAAAAAAAAAAAAAACCCACCAAAGCAAATATCTTAAGATTTAGTGAAGAGATCAGTGCAGATCAGTTTCTGTAAAGCTGCAAAACAGGGCTCAACCTTTAGTGTGAGATGTGTTTGTAACATATATATATAACTACACAGATACAATATGAAAGGCCACTTGTGACTTTAGAGAATCACCCAAATCTGGAGTTACTCATTCAGTCCTAACACTGTAATCAGCATTGTTGCCAGGCTGGTTTTAGCAAACCAAAAAAAAGTTCTAAAAACAACATGCTGTGTGCTGTGGACCCTGTCAGACTCATAATGTACTATTCACATCTTTACACGCTTGATTGCTAGATAAATCATATAATACTGGCACTAAATCGAATCATCAAATATCAGCTGAAGTGCAAGAGCTGCAGGGCTGAATTACATACCACATGGGGTTAACAAGAAAATGTTCGAGTTTCACTAAATTGACCCTTTAGAGTCCATTTGCATCCTGTCATAAAGATCTGACATTAAATTGGTTTCATAAATTGCAGGAAATTATGTTATTACCAGTAATCATCATCAGAGATATGATAATTTCATTTTCCTGTGAGACACTAAAACTCTTTTTTTTATTTTTTAGCCTCACTGAGCACGGACTTTTCTCTAAAAGCAAAGCCCGAGCAGCTTCACGGTTAGTTACTGCAGCCTGGCCTAAAAGACCTCCAACAATTTCATTCCTATTTCATTTTTCTATACTGACTGGAACTTCCTTTGACACGTTGACACTCAAAAGCACCGCATTTGCATATCTATCGAGAAGACGCTCTCATCTCTCCCTTGCAATTTACAGAAATTCAAGGTTTTATTAGGCTCATCCCCTGCTATTCAGCTTCACATGTGGTACTGCACATGCTCCACTTCACAAACTGTTATGACGGCTGCTCCGAGGGTGGGCAGAAACTACTGTGGCTTGTCTGTGGGCAAAAGAAAACCAAAATAGCATGTGACGATAAAGTATTGTATTTGAGTAAAACTGAACAAATTCTGGAGGAAAGTCTAATATTCAGCACTTACTTTATTCTCCAGGTAATGTGTTAATAAATATTCCCGATATTACAAGCCATACTTTAATTACCAGACAGTTGTACCTTGGTTAACTTCCTGTTGTACTAAATTGTTCATTATTGTTAGCGAACAGTCTGAGCTGATTCCTGATGAGGATAAATGTCATGGCCACAACAGCAGGCATTTAGGAGGTCATAAACGATTACATTCCCAGTATGGAATTTATGAATCATCAACATATTATTAATGTTGCCAGAAATAATCATCATGCTTATTACCTGCTCATGGCCTGTGCTCATTTACAGCTCTCTTTTATTTAAATGCTTCGGTGCATATACGACGTAGGCATACATGTGAGAAAGAAAGATGGAAGGGGTGTGCATGCACACCAGAGCAAACTGCCAGGCTGTTAATGTCAAAGAGAGGATATACGGTCTAGTTTTCACAGGGTAACGAGAGGAGGGGCCGCTGTGAGAAGAGATGCCCAGGATCTTGCATGTCATCTGGGAAGAAAAACAACTCACTCTGGGACTTGTAAACCAACTGCACAGTTCAGCTTCCACTCTCATGAACAAGGAGTGCACTGACTGTGAGGGGAATATTAAAAAAAAAAAAAACTCTTTGGGTGTATTTGTGTCTCCTCACAGGCTACAGTTCAGCCTGCCCGATGCAAGCATGAGTGGTGTAATAATTAAGAGAGGCCTGGCCCTCCAGCCCCGGTCAGTCTGTCTATTATTGGTTCAAGCTGAGAGTTATGTCTGTGCCAGTGGACTTGAATAAGCACTGATTTAATCAGCTTGGCCACAATTAATCATTTTGCTTTTCTGTGATTCATTAATTCACACCGATGTTTGCAAAATTAGGTCTAGGAAAGTCTCCAGGAGTCTGGTTTGTAGATTTCACACACACGCCATCCTCTGGCCTTGTGAAGGCTTTTACAGTTTCATGGTTAAAACGTCTTATTTGAAATCAACACACTAATGCACGCAACAGAACTTTTCTGTGTTTAACAATGTGATTGCCCTCATGCTTATGAATACTGAATTGCCTTCAGCAGCTTAAAACCTCCTCTGCCGTGTAACATCTTTTAACATCCACTAAAATCTGAAGGAAGCGAAACTTTTCCAATCTCAGCCACTAAACTTTTGGGTGCAGCTTATAAACTCGCTGCAAACCCACAGAGATATTTTCACTTATTCTATCCGATTAGGTCTCTGCTCAAAGTTGACCGGGTACAAAGAAAATATGAAAATGAGGTCAACAAACTCCATGCAACGACAAAAAGTATACAGGTGTAATTATTTCACTCTAAGATCAAACAGTAGGACAGAAGATGAGTTCTATCACATACGCGCTTTGTTTTTGCATCATTAAATAACACAACTGTATTGTTTGCACTCATAATGCGTTGAGGGATTCTCTGCCTTCCAAAACCATTGCAAACCACTGTAAAGGAGAAATATTGGGATTTAGGTTAAAAAAAAGCCCTCAAGGTAGAAGGTAATTTGGGGCAAAATTACATGATGGTAACTGCTTGATCATGATGCAATCAAGAACAGAAAACAAACTTTTTTATTCTGATATATCTATTTCACTTTTTACCTGAACAATCTTTTAACATTTCAGCTTTCACCGGACATTAACATTTACCCGTTCATATGCTAAATAGCATAAGAAACATTACTGCATGCCTCATTAATATATCATTACACACAACCAAAAATATTCTTCAACTGCTCTTCCTTTTGGCCTAAAAACTATCTAAACACATCTTGTGTTAAACTACATGCTACAAACCAGTGCTAGTGTCCCTGCAGCTAAATACAGTGTTAGCCCTGTTTCTTGGCTGCGTCACTGTCGCATAATCCTCGGCCTGTGTGTGCATTCACTGCAGTGTCCCCCAGCAAACATCTCAACACTTTATAACTGCCAGCTGGTGTGTTTTTTTGTTGACATCCAGTCCAAAATTAAAGTTAAACTCTCTCACCGCACATCCTGAACGTTGTGTGCAAGAACTGTTTTCTACTGCCCGCTTTAATGATTAGAATAAGACAAAGAGTCTCCAAAACATACTCAATAGAAAAAAGGAGGAGAAAAAGAAATGCTTCTTAGGGATGACTCCAACTTATGAGTCATTTCTTATCCTACTCCTTTGTTTTTATTAATATAGTTTAATATTTTCTGAGCTCATTAAAATTTGCTAATATACAATTGTATGTGCAGTAGTGTGCTCTTGCTAATTTATTTGTTTGTGTGTGTGTGTGTGTGTGNAGCTACTACATTGTCACCTAATAGTAAATATTTTAATTATAAAAGTAATAGTTTTGACGTCTATAGTTTAGGAGTGTGTGATATATATCGTCTACGATAATATCTTAATTGCCATGTTACTGATGTGGAAGCTGATGTTATCGAGTATGCTAATGACTGGGAAAAAAACAACAATCAAAATGCCTCAGCTCCATGCGTTCACTACTTTATGCTTTAGGCTGCTGCACATGCCCATTGAGAGTGTCCATACTGTGCGCCAGTATAGCTGCCTAAACAACACACCTAAAGCTGGAAAAGAGTGAACACACTGTGCCAGGGGAAGAAATTCAGACTCACAGTCTACCGCCTTAGATTTAATTCCTAGGCAAGGAGGTGGTTTGGATTTGAAAAGACTGACATTGATCAAAAGACAGCAGTTTGCAGACTTTGTAAGAAAGCGGATAGCTTGACAACTAACCTGTTCCATCATCGACGAGTATGAGGAATATGAAAAGTTTCAGGAACCTGCTGTCCAAGACAAACCTAAATCAGCTAAGGTGTCTAGCAAAACACACACTCAGCAAACTTTAGCCCCCCCGTGACCCCGACTATTGGGATAAAGAGGAAGATAATGGATGGATGTTATTAGTATCCTTTTTTTAATATTAGAAGATTACTAAATATAATCTATTCAAGGAACAAAAAGAGTCTGCACCCTGAGATTCTACTCTCGTTGGATGCAGAAAAAATCTTTGACAGGGTTGAATGGGACTATCTCTTTTCAACCCTGTCAAAGTTTGGATTTGGCCCAGGATTCATATCTCTGGTAAAATTACTATATACCCATCCTCAGGCTTTAGTGCAAACTAATAATGTTTATTCAAGTTATTTCCCTCTTGGCTGCTCAACTAGACAGGGTTGTCCACTCTTACATTACTGTTCGCACTAGCTATCGAACCTTTAGCTCTTCTACTATGTGAAACAAAGGAGTACACCGGGATAAGAAGAGGACAGACAGAACACTAAGTTTCTCTGTATGCTGACAATACATAGCAAACCCTGCAAAATCCATTCCAGTGATAATGGAAATCCTAAAGGAATTTGGGATGATATCAGGATACAAATTAAATCTATCAAAAAGTATGCTATTCCCTATCAATTCTAAAGTCCGGACAAATATCTGTGCTTTTAAAACTTTTCCTTTTTCAGTCCCAACTCAATTTAAATATATTGGGATAAATATTACTCAAGAATATAATGGCCTCTTTAAACAAAATTTTTTAAAATTATACCATAAAACAAAACAGGAAATAGATACATGGATAAATCTGCCAATCTCATTAGCGAGCCAAATAAATATAATTAAAATGAATACTCTGCCTAAATTTCTGTTTTTATTCCAATGTATCCCAATATGGATAACTAAGGTCTTTTTTAATAAACTAGATTCTTTTATAACATATTTTATTTGGAATAGAAAAACTCCAAGAATTAAAAAAATGTTCTTGCAAAGATCACCTGGTCAGGGTGGAATGGGATTACCCTGTTTTCGACACTACTATTGGTCGTGTAATGTTCGCTCAGTGCTGTTCTGGGTATCCACTCAGGGGCCCAATTGGTGCAGAATGTTATCCTTCCCCTTTAAATCATTATTACACTCTGCTGTCCCTATACTGCAAATCAAAAAAATTACGAATCCAGTAGTCTCTCATTCTATTAAAATCTGGTCCCAAATAATAAAGTATTACAGTATAGGTGGAAAGACATGTCAGTTCTTAGCCCATTGATAAACAATCATGCGCTCCCCCATCAGTCTTAAACACATCATTTAATCAGTGGATCTATAAAGGGATTCAGCGTATAAAAGATTTATTTATTGAAAATGTTTTTCCCACATTTCAACAATTACAAAACAAGTTCAATCTGGAAAATAAAGATTTCTTTAAATACCTACAGATTCGAAGTTGCATAAAAAGCCTATTTCCATCCTTTCCCAATCAGCCCCCACCCTCCTCTATGAAGACAATGGAGTCAAAAAAGGCTTAATTACAAGGATCCATAATTGGCTGTCACAAGAAGACCTACAAGAAGACCTACACTTACATTAGACCACCTGAAAAGGCTTGGCAGGAAGACCTAGGAATGATCATTACAGATGATCAATGGTCTGAAGCCCAGGAATGTGTTCATTCTATTTCTATGTGCATTAGGCATGGTCTTTTGCAGGTTTTACACAGATTGCATTTACCAAAACTGAAAATGTCAAATATGTTTCCCCCTGTTGATCCTCCCTGTGACAGATGCACACTAGGACCAGCCTCACTAGCACATATGTTCTGGAATTGTCCATATAGTATAACATATTGGAATACTGTTTTTCAGACCCTTTCCAAAATGTTGAAAAAACAGATCAAACCTGACCCACTTTTGGCTCTATTTGGTGTGAGGCCGACTACTGTGCAGCTGTCGGACATGTTTTGTGACTTTTTTAACTATGTTGGAAGCAAAAAAAACCCTCCCACTTAGCTTTAATGAAAGATATTTTAGGCCATTTAAAATTGGAGAAAATTAAATATTCATTGAAGGGGAAATCTAATATTTTCTACTCAACTTGGCAGTGCTTTATAAATCATTTCAACACAAATATATGATTGTTTAGTTGGTACAACGATGTATACGATGTCCTCTAATGTTTGTTCTTTTGATTTTATTTACGTTTTTTGTTGTTGTTCTTTTTTTTGTTGTTGTTGTTTTGTACTGTTTTTTAACTTAATGGGGAAAAATCCTCAATAAGAGAAGATTAAAAAAAAATTATATCCTTTAAGTTAAAGTAGGTATGCTACAATTGCTGCGTCATAACCTACTGTAGCAATGTTCTCGGAGCTCACCTGTTTGGAGCCTCGGATAATATGCTGAAGCAGTCTACCAAAAAGCGGGTTTCTGATCAGATGAAGGTGCATATTTTCTGTAATTTTTTTGCTATAATGTTGGGGGACAGCCTCTTTTTAAAAATGTTTTTCCTTCTGTCATGTCTTCCATATTGAGCAATTGCTTTTTGTGTCAAAAACACTGATTTAGGTCTTATATTTTACTAGCTTGCCCTTCTTTTGCAAACACATTTTTAAATAGTGCAAAATATAATTTATTATCGTTATCGAAAAAATTACAGAAAATACCAAGATATTTTTGTCAATATCGCTCACTCCTACTATAGCTATACATTGTTTACTTAAATGGAAAAGACATTGCATGTTCACAAAGACAGATGCACTTAATTCTTTCATTGCAAAAGTCTGATCCATATTTCTTACTTTGTAAGAGACCATCTGATCAGACCTCCAACAGTCTTTGTTTCAGTTTTTACAGTCATACCACAGCCAGTCCCAGCAAACGTGACCAGCCATGTTTGGGACTTACCTTTTACAACCTCGATACATAACAAAAATGAGAGTTCATAAGCAGGTGCGTGTTACAACACAGAGGACGGATGGTTGGTGGATGTTTTGTTGTGGATTCAGTCTTGGTTTCAGAACAGTTATACCCCTAGAAAGCAGCAGAAACCAGCGTAGTGATCAGTGACTATGTCGTGTTACTTTTTTAAAGCTTTTACTTCAGTCTCTTCAAATCAAATGCTGAGTGAACACCACTGTCAATTGACACTGGGGCTGATGAGTACCTGCAACTACAGTCATTTGACTTGGACTGATTGGTCACTGTAGTAAGTAAGGCCTCAGTTACACTCCAGCTGAGCAGTGCGACAGCACACCGGGAGGGTTCCTGGAGAAGGAGACAATAGCAAGTACTTTCAAACTAGTCAGGACATAAGCCATTTCTAGAGAGCCTGTCATTACCACTGAGATGAACAATTTTGTAAAGAATCAGAGAAGCCAGTTCTTAGGTATTGCAGGAGAAGGATGAGAAGATGAGTAACAGGTATCTTAAGGAGCTCCAGCTCTCCAGCTGGTGGCCATTCTTCCTGGAATGTCCAGCCTGCCACACATACCAGAAAAGAGAGGAAAAAAAGTCATGGATGAGAAAAGAGATGGAAGCAAGGGGACCTTAACATTGTTACTACAAACTGTGTTTTTATGTTATCTTCAACGGAGCCCTTAAACATGAAGTCCTCTTCCAGGGAGCCTCCTGTTAAAGACAGAGCCATCTCAAGATCATAGACGGTCTCTGGATTCAGGGTATGCAGTTAATCTGCAACCTCATCACTAGATGTAAGTTTATCCTACACATGGGTCCTTTACATAGACTTCATTAATTTTTCCTTCCAGAATGAGTAGCAGGAAAAGATTAATTTTATAGCTGTTCACTTGAGCAGCATGGGTGTAAAGCACTGTTCTAAGTGGCAGCGAGCAAAATAATACATTCACTGGGAGAGAAGAAAAAACTCGCTTTGAAGCAAACAGCAGGCTGAAAGAAAACTCATAAAATGTCTTGCAATTACAGAAATTGAAAAAAATGTGAAAAAAGCAGATAAATGAGACAAGCTGGTGTTATAACAGTTGCACACACACAGAGAAACACACATGTACACATTTGTCACCAGAAGATAATTTTCTCCCATTTACATGGTTTATTAGATGGCACATTTGACACTATATATCACATTGCACATTTCTGACACCGTTTTTAATGAGTAAATGTTGAACCTCAGCCCTCAGATATCGATAAGAGTTTTGCTTTTTGCTTTTTATGCTACATTTACACATACACTGTGTATGTGCGTGTGTACGCGCACATGCGTGCATGCATCTGTGTTACATGCTAGTAAAACACAATCTCATTTCCTGCTTATTTTAGGGCTGCATGTCAAGGCCGAAGTGTGTCCGATTTCAGCTCACAGAACATAATCAATCCTTCTGTTGTATAATAAACTGTTCACTTATACAAGCACATTATTTCCATGCAAATTATTTAATATATATTCATGCAAAAGCAATCTCACTGAGTAACCTACAATAAAATAACAGCAGCTGTCCATGAAAAACAAAACATAAATGCGTGTTTGCGTTGAGTGCGTAAACTGTTGTAAAATTAGAAAATGAGAAAAGCTTGAAAACTTCCTACGATTCCCCACACATGATTTCTTTTTCCCCTCTTTTTTCACTTTTCATTTCTTTATCGTTTGCTTTGCTTTTCCTTCAAGGCTGAACTCAAGCTACCTCAGAATCTCCCTCAACACAAGGCCATGTGAGATTAACAGTGTGCGTGCGTGCGTGCGTGCGTGCGTGCGTGCGTGCGTGCGTGCGTGCGTGCGTGCGTGCGTGCGTGTTTACCATAAATTCTCCTCTCTTCCTTCTCTCCATTTTTCCGAAAACACACAGCTAGATAGATGAGGTTATTTGTAAGTACTCTATACTGACAAAAAGTGCTTTTATCTGCTCTGTGCTGAAAATGATAAAACAGGTCTCGGGATAAAAAACACACCCTGAATGATGCTGTGGTTTTTTTTATTTATTTATTATTTATAGGTTGAATGCTCTATGGGACTACTCCTCTTCAATCATTTTGATTCTTTACCATTGTCTTGCAGAATGGCAATAGCAAGCCATAAGAGGAGACACCGCGATGCCACATTTTTCAAAATTGTTAACTATTCCTTTAAGGACATCCAGCATGAAAACACATTTACAGTCCACCCTTCCTGCTTCCTTAGGACTTAAGAGGGTAAATAGCAGCCAAGTGCTGCTAATCAAATGCATTTGATTAACTGATCAAGTGTTCAAGTATGAGCACCTCTATCTAAGCAGTAGCTTTGGCAGTTTGTGCATTCAGGTGTGTTAACACAATGCAAGCAAATTCACCCCCAGGTCAGACTGTGGTTTTGAGTTAGAATTACTATTTCATTTTCTCTTCGGTCCTTGGTATTTTTTTATTTTTTATTTTCATATGCTTCCTGTTGTTCTGCTTGTTTTGTTTTGTTTTTTTATTTCATGCCTCACCGTTAGCTACAGTTAACATTAAAGTCTGCGTTTCTGTAGTTGATGTCCTGTGTTTAGTTACTTCCTATTTTATTTTGATAGTCTCTCATCTTGTGTGCACTGTGTTTAGTTTTGATTCCCTTGTCTAATTAGTTTCAGCTGTGTTCCCCTGGTATTTCTTATTTTCCCCACTCACCTGCTATCGTCTGTCTCCCTGCAGTTCTTTGTCATGTTGTACTGTTTGTTCGCTTGTGTGCTTTCCCCATGTTTTCCCATTTGAATTTATTGACTTTGTTTTCAGCTGCCTTCTTGGATTTCTGCTCACCCAATAAAGGTTTGTCTTTTGTTTATTAACTCAGTCTCAACAGTTTGTATTCGGGTC
>JASGAU010390763.1:0-10092 GCA_030220045.1 Australoheros facetus | reverse complement strand
AACGCGGATCGTTTCTGAAACGCCATCGTGTAAACGCAAGGCCGAAACGCATCAAAACGACACCGTTTCCAGTGAAAACGGCTTCGTGTAAACGGCACCTAAGTATCTTGAACTTTGAATCTCAGGAATGTTTTTTCTTCTTATCTTTTCTTTTTTTAAATGAAAAACAATGGTCTGAAGGGTTCCTTCAGACCATTGTTTGAAGGGATGCAGAGATTAGGCAAATTGGTCTGCTGGTCTAACAACAGCTGCTTTTCTTTTCTTTTCCATTTGGTACACTTTCCTTTTCTCTCCATCGGTATCGGAGCTGCAGGTCCCTCAGGATTGTGCAGAGGTGTGGGAATCTTCATTTCTACTGTTAAAAAGTAATCATGGTGAAAAACCCATACAAAATGACAAACTTTTCCTGTTTTTCCTAATACTCTCCTGTCTTCATTCACTAGCTTTCACACTCTCTCGCACTTGTTGAAACAAACATGAGGAACGAAGTTTGAATCCGGTTTAAAAAGTGTAATTGTTTATGTGCCATATCTTAGAGGTACAGTCAGTCAATTTAAATTTTATTTAATAAAAAAATATTGTATTTAATAATTTTACATTGATTAGTGTGTAATTATGTCTTCCAACAAATTGATGCATTCTCAGAAACTTAGAATTAATCCATTAAAAATACATAGGAACCGTTTTGTGGAAGCCATCTTTTTAAAAATTTTTTATAACCTGTCCTGTCTGGCAGCTTATGCAATCAGAATCATGATCTGAATGCACTGTTGAGCCAAACACATTTGCTTTTTAAAGACAAGCTCTATAAACTCTCTATAGGCTCCTCTTTTTAGTGTTTCCTTTTTCTTGTATTTCTTGTATATCATTATTCACACGAGTACATGTTACAGCAATACCAGAGCTGGGACTGCACTAGAGTACACAATAGTGGTAGTATTTCTGGACAGTTCTCAAAAACACTTCAGACGGGTAATCAACTAAATAATACCAATCAAAGTTCAAAAACCAAACAAGATGCATTCAAAAATTATGCAACCAAATGCTCCTATTGTACCTTTGAGCCAGTCAAATAATCTAGTAGAAGTGGGCTTGTGTAATGTTTTAGCAATGTTTTTTAAATGATCAGATTTGTCCTAAAGATGACATCGCTCCATAAGTTGGAGTGAGAGCACCATACAATTGTGTCTATGATGTTAGCAAGTGTGTATGTAGTAGGAGACAATGTGGACTTCAGGTGGCAAACTATTGACTCTCATGGTTGATACCATATGTCCCAAACCACAAAGACAACAACTATTGGCTACATTAGCAAGGCGGATATAAAGATCAACAGAAACGGATGTGGCATAACTCCAAGTAGTGGGAGAGAAACATCCCTTCTTCTAACTTTACAACCAGATCCTACAATAAGCTTATTCTTTGACAGTTTTTCTGGAACACTTTGGGCTAACACTCTCTTTGTGTTTCCAAAATACAGGCCCTTCCTTTTTCTCACTGGCCATTTTCTCTTACTCGTCAACTATTTCTCTCATACTGCATTCCCTATTTACTGAAAGGTTCAAACCTGTAGAAGAGCAAGTCGGATTCTGAGGCTAGGAAGAGGCAAACTCACCACAAGAAACCCAAACAAGTCCAACTTGACCAACTAAGGATTATATATAAAAAAGCAGGATCTACAGATCCCCTACACAACCCCTCACAGCAAACTTACTTCAACACCTTGATGGTGTCAACTTCTTTGGGACTGCAACAGCCCTCCAACAGCACACAGCAACAATAACTGGGTTTTCAAAATGATCCTTTAACTCTTAGCACAGTTTAGATTTGTGTGCCACTGGTGTGCCCTCGGTCTGGAAAAAAGAGTCTCCTCTGAAGTATATTGCCATCTGGGTCATGGCACCAAACTGTCAAAAGAAAAAACTGACTGTCAGGAATCTTGACATCATTCTGGACAGTGATCTCAGTTTTGATCATCACATCAATAAGGTTACCATAACTGCTTTTTACAACAAAAATATATATCTAAGGTTAGAGAAATCCTTAATACAAACATCTGTGAGTGTGCTGAAGGTTCTTTCAGCTATTGTGATTCTGTTCTTTGGAACAAGCTGCCTGCTGACTTGGGATCAATAACTGTGGAAACTAATGTGGGTTTTTATCTTCTGTGTTAAGAACATTGAGTTTGCATGTAAGGAAATGTGCTATATAAATAAAATTGCCATATGCTGTTTCTTATCTTGATTGCCATAAGAGTGCTTCACAAACAAGGGGCCACAAACTCCTCAGAAACTGTAGCCCCGCTTGGGGCCTCCTCAGAGACTGTAGCTCTGCCCAGAGCCTCCAAAGAGACTATTGCTCCACTGGGGACCTCTACAGAGCCTGATTGTCCTGTACCAGTTCCTGATCCTAAAATGGGGGTGGCCAGACCCCTGCTTCAACCTCAGCCTCCAGAGACAGCTGTGTGCCCTGTGTGGCCCCAGTCACAGTTTCACAGCATGTCTTTTGGATGCTGTGCTTGGTTGGATGCTTGGCTGGAGGCCAATGTCAGGACACGTCTTGGGGCTTAGCTGGAGGCTGACAACAGCAGCCGGGACCCCAAGAAGGCTGATAACGAGGGAGACAGGACCCCTCTGGAGGCCAGCAACAAAGAAGATGTCATGGTTGTGGGCCTGTGGCCCAGGGTTTGAGTTCCTTTTTGTTTAGTTCCATTTTGTTATAATTTTTCGCCTGTTGGCTTTTACTCTTAGATCCCCAGTTTGTTGGAGCTAGGCTTTCTGTTTAATTGTATGTTGTTCTGGATTTCTTGTTAGGTTTGGGTGTTTTGTTCCACTTCCTGTTTTGTTTTGATAGTGTCGTGTTCCTTGTGTGTTGTGTTCAGTTTTGCTTCCCCCTGTCTCCTCTGTGTGATTATGGTCAGCTGTTTTCCCACCTGTTGTCACTCCCCTCATTAACCCTTGTGTATTTATTGCCTGCTCTTGTCTTTGTCAGGTCCTAAGTCGGTTTATGTTTAGGTTAACGTTCGTGCTGAGTGTTTTTTGAGTTTTCGAGTTTCTAGTTTTTTCAAGTGTTTAGTCTTCGTGTAGCTGGCCCCTGTCCAGCTTTGTTTGCTTGTGTTATTTTCAATAAAAGTTAAGCACAGATCTGCTCTCGCCTCACGTCCTGCTTTGAGGTCCTATCTGCCCTGCCTGCAGCACCCAGCCGTGACAGTAGGACTCGACCCGGAAATGGACCTCGCGGACAACGAACTGCGAGAGCGTCAGAAGGTAATGGAATATTACCGAGATGAAGAAATGAGGTGGAAACCTTGGCTCACCCCGGACCGCGTGTCAAAGCGCTCTCCACCTCAGCACCAAGTTTCGCCACAGCAGCTGACTCCCCCGCCAGTTGCAACCCCTTCGCCTGTTCCGACAGCAATCACAGTGGCCCGGTATGTTTCTTCGCCTTCACCACGGATATACCGTCAGCCTCACTGCCACAGCAGCGGAGTGGTTCACCGGATATCTCCTCGCCGCTCCAGCTTCTGGAAGAAGGAAGCGTGGCTCTTGTCGGGGAAAACGGCAGCCTTCGTCTGCCTCACATGTAACTACTGCACCGCCCCAGCTTGGCTTCGCTGCGCGGCATGTCCAGCCACCGGACAATTCTGCTCTCTTGCTCGTGTGCGCTGGCACCGCGGACACAGTGAGTAACCCTTTTTGCTGATTCTAAGAAAAGGTTACCAAAGACTGTACCTAATAAACTGGCTACTGGAGGTAGAGAGTTTTCCAAGCCAGCTAAAGACTCGGGTTATACCTCTTCTGCTGCTAGGTCAGATAAGGACAAAAACATTGTGAATGTCTCTCCTGCGACTCCTTTTGTGACCAATAAGATGAGACAGCTTGTCATAAACTCTGTTACTGTGCTTTGTGAACAATGGCTTGAGCTGCCTGAGGAGGAGGATCGGGAAACGGTGAAGCACGTTGTTCATAGACTGGTGACTGTTCATCCTGGATGTTTGGATTTCCTGCCTGAATTAATCAAGGATTTTGTGGTAGAGATAATTCTGCCTAATTCGTTTGCCTCCTCTGTCAAGACTGTGGGACAGCCTATGAATCCAGAGACTGTGGTTTCAGAGCCCCCAGTCAGTGCCTCTGAGCCCTCTGCTCCAGCTCCCTCAGTCCACCAAGCTCCCTCTGCTCCAGCTCCCTCAGTCCACCCAGCTCCCTCTGTCCCCTCCGCTCCAGTCCCCCTAGCCCCAGTCCCATTAGTTCCTTCAGCTCCAGCTCCCTCAGCACCTTCGGCCCCTTTAGCTTTAGTCCCCTCAGCGCCCGATTTAGCTCCCTTACTAGCCTTGCTCGCTCCGGTCTCCTCAGCTCCCTCCGTAGCCTCAGCTCCTGTCCCCTCGGTTTGCCCTTTAGTTCCTTCCGCTCCGGTCCCTTCAGTCCCTCTAGCTCCAGTTCCTTTGAGCCCCTCAGTCCCCTTAGCTCCTTCAGCTCTTTCAGCCCCTGTTCTCTCTGCACCCTTAGCTCCCCCAGCTTCAGTGCCCTCAGTATCAGTCCCCTCTGCTCCCTCCTCTTCAGGCCCTTCAGCTTCGGTCCCCTCTGCACCTTTGGTCCCCTCTTTTCCCTTAGTATCGGTCTCCTCAGTATTGGTCCCTTTAGTCGCCTCCTCTGGTCCCTCAGCTCCTTTAGTTTTTGACCCCCCTGCAGTTTCAGTGGCCTCGGTCCCTGTAGCCTCACTCCCTTCGGTCCCCTCAGTCTCTGCTCCCTCGGTCCGATCAGCCAGCACTACACTTATGGTCCCTTTAGCTCCCTCCTCTTTAGTCCCCTCGGTCCTTTCAGTGCCCTCAGCTCCAGTTCCCTTAGTTTCGGTCCCTTCAGCGCCCTCAGCTCCATCCCCTTTAGCCTCTGGCTCCTCAACTCCTTTGGTCCCCTCTGCTCGCTCAGCTCACTCTGGAGTTTCTATCTCTTCGGCCCATTCAGTTTCAGCTCCTTCAGTTTCCTCAGTCCCATCAGTAAGCTCTTCAGCCCCTTCGGTCCCCTTAGCTCCCGCTTTAGTCCCTCAGGTCCCCTTAGTCTCGGTCCCTCAGGTCCCCTTAGTCTCGGTCCCTCAGGTCCCCTCAGCTTCGGTCCCTTTGATTCCTCCAGCTCCCCCTGTATCTTCTCTCCCCTTTGCCTCGGTCCCTTCAGTTCCCTCTGCCTCAGTCCCCTCAGCCACCTCTAAGTCACCCCTGCCAAAACTTGCTTTAAAGTTGCCCACACTGCAACCCCAGTTGTTAGAGGAGACGGCTGGGTGCCCTGCTTGGCGGCATGGCTCTTTTAAGTTTTCTGGCTCTTCTGAGTGCCCTGAGCCTTTCGAGTACCCTGAGCCTGCCCGCCTTCGTCGCCGCTGGGAGCGCGGTCGGCCTCCTGCTTGTCTCCATCCTCGCCGCCACTGGGAGTGCGGTCGGCCTCCTGCTTGTCTCCATCCTCGCCGCCGCTGGGAGCGTGGTCGGCCTCCTCCTCGTCTTCGTCTCCGTCCTCGCCGCCGTTGCTGGGAGTGCGGTTGGCCTCCTGCCTCGCATCGCTGCTACCTATGGCATTGCGGTCGACCCCCCCCCCCGAACTGTTTGACTTGTGCAATGGACTGTTTGGTTTTTTGTTTTGCTTTGTCCCAGTGTTTGTTTTGGACTGTTTTTCCAGTTTTGTGTTGCCGCTTTTTGTTTCCTTTGGGGTTGTTTTTTTGTTTTCTCTGGACTCTGTTCCCCTTTTGTTTTGCCTGTCTTCGTGTAGCTGGCCCCTGTCCAGCTTTGTTTTCGTGTTTTCTTCAATAAACGTTAAGCACAAGTCTGCTCCTGCTTCACGTCCTGCTTTGAGGTCCTCTCTGCCCTGCCTGCAGCACCCAGCCGTGACAGAAGATTCTCAAGAGGCAGGCGAAGGTGACAGTGAAGGAGACAGAGCCCCTCAGAAGATTCTGTAGGTGACCAGCAGCGGAACCAGGTGGCGCAAAAACATCAAACTTTGGCTCATGTGCAGGCCCGACTGGCTCGGGCTCTGATTCAGGCAGTGTGGGAGTCTCGGGCTCAGGCAACTGGAGCAGCACTGGAGACTCTAAAGCACATGTGTCAGACTCAAGGATATAATTTTAGATAATTTCACATAGCTATTATTAATGGCCCGCGGGTAAATAGCGCTCCCACCACTTATACTACAAATCCCACAATGCACTACAACAGCTGGTTAACGCACAGGCTAAGACCTGTGCGTTAACCCGTTTTCCGATATGGGAGAAGAAGCAGAGGGAGACCTGCACAGGTGAGCTGACAGCGCATCAGTGCGTCACACAGCAGGAAACCGCAAAGTCCTGAAGACAGAACACGAGCATCATAACACAGACAGTGAACTTTATAAGGGGCAAAGCTTTAAGTCACCGGCAGTTTCGGAGGAAATAGCTTCTGAATTGATGTGCCTCATCACACAGGTGCCATTAGCTACCTGAGGAAATTTGTCAAGTTCATGAAAAGTAAAGGAAAAGACTGAGCAGGGCTCCGGGATGAAAGGTGTCTGTGTGAGTCCGCTTTTCTCTGCGACATAATGAAGCATTTTAATATGTCCCTGGGCAGGACCACGTGATCACGTGTGATTGTCCAAAAAAAAAAAAAAAAAATCAGAGCAGGTCTGCACCGCTGTGTTTGCAGCTGCGCTTTTTGCTGATAAACTGGACACACTGCGCAGTTTACGCAGCGTTTTTCCGACTGTGAAGCGCAGAAATTCACATCACATTTTTTACCTGAAGAATTTGCAAATTTTCATCAGCTTGAAATATTTTCAATTTTCCTGATGTGATTTTTGAAGAAAAATATAATTTTATATTTTATTTAATGTGTTGAGGAAAAAGTTGCTGTATTCTGGCCATTAAAATTCATATTACTGATTAAAATTATTATTTTTAATGCTGTTTGGCCCGCGACTCAGACTGTGTCTTCAGTTTTGGCCCGTCCTGTGACTGAGTTTGGCACCCCTGCTCTAAAGACTCAGGGAATGCAGGAAGTTCAGGATTTTTTGGCGACATAGGAAGACCGAGGCTGCTCAGCAGGGCATGCAGACTCCTCTGGCAATCAGGGTCGAGGCTGTGGCCTAGCCGCCCTCACTCTTGGAACAGGGACAGGTGTGGGGACCGGCTGGGCCCTGGCTACCCTCACCGTTGGAACTGGAACACCCTTACTTGAATAAGCATCTGATGAATAGATCAAATCCACCTTATTGTTATTTGAATGTTTGAGATGAAGCCTTGAATGGAAAGCTATAACTCAAGGTAATAAAATCAAGGTAAAAGACTCCTTTTTTTTGGCAGTTGCAAAATTTTTGTTAAAGCTGAAAATCTACACTTCAATCACATTTTGATCCCTTAATTTAAAATTCACTGTTGTGATGTACAGAGACAAAACTAATAAAAACTAATGTCTGTGTTTAACAAATTATGGGCCTAACTATATAAAAGAATCAAAGACAGGCAGTACAAACTCATGAAAATATTCCAATTTGTCTTGTTGATGTGTTATAGTACACACATTAATAACTATAAGCTGTAAAATGTGTCTAGTGTTCTGTGGACCCATCCATCCACCCAGACGTCTCAACACAGATGGGGATTTATATTAATATTTTCTGAGTTCTGCCTTTGGTAAAGGGATTATTTCAATGACCATTGTAGGTTTCTGACACTTCAGTGTAAGGTGGAACGTTATAGTATTTGGACGAATTCCAAGTTTGACCTCTAGATGGCACTAGACAGAAGGTCAAACTATCACAGTATAGAACAAGCTGACAGTAAATATCACTGAGGATCAGGGTACTTAAACTTCACGGTGAGCACTGTCATGGCTGGTGCGTGGCTGAAGCAGGGAGACCCCAAAATGCTGGACTCGGAGATGATGAGCTTAGTGATTTTATTGAAAGGAAGATAATAACAAAACTGGGCTGGGCAGAAGCCAGAACTAAACCACAAAATACGGAGCACACGCACGACGGAGGCAAAGACGACAACACGACAAAGAACAGAGGAAAACTGAGGGCTTAAATACACAGCAGGTAATCAGGGCAAGAGGAAACAGCAGGGCACAACAGGTGAAGCAAATGAAACTAATAACAGAGGAAGCAAAACTAAACACAAAGCACAGGGAACACAAAACTGTCAAAACAATACAGAAAGTAGCTAAACAAAGAACACGCAGACTAGACAGGGGGAACCGGCACAAGGACACTGGACAGAGATGCAGACCTGACACAGAGAAACACAAGCGACCAGAATAAACTGAGGAATACAAAGGAAAACCAATAACCATAATTAGAGCAATAACTGAAACAAAACCAAGAAAACAAAACACTGGGCCATCGGCCCAGGACCATGACAAGCAGGTATTTTCACATCTGAAGGTTTCTTATTGTGAAGCTTAGACAGCTGACTCTAGTACAACTAAGTTTTCAGAAACAATAAAACTTGTGGCACTGGTATAGAGCTCTACTGAAGCAGTGAAAAATAGGAGTTTCCCTGTGATGGGCTGTTTGCATTTGAAGGCATATTGACAAGCTATGAAAACTGCAAAGGGGGCATTGATCCTGTCACTAGTGGAGTCTGAGTACTCCAAAGCACACTACAAACCTCTTTCCACATTATCCAGCTCCCTCAACAGGATACACAGACTGAGATATGAATACATCAGGATCAGTTCAGCTGCTGCACAGAAACTTCTTGGTTCTCTGTCAATGTGTAATTTACAGAGACCTAAGAAAAGGGTTCAGCAACACTTTTTCAAGCTATCCTACAACAGTATGAAAAATGTAGCTATTAAAATAAATGATTCCATTTAGCTCTTCAGTTTCTGGTATTTCCCATCCTGGCTTATTATCACATCTGTGGCTTGCTGGGAGATCTGAACAGATTTTACTAATGTTATAAGTAACATCAAGGCTTTTTCACCAGGTCTCACTTTGTCACATGCAGATGCTTGGTCACGCCCCATGGCATCATATGTTAAAGCACATTTATCACCATCTATTAATGCATAGAGGGTATGTTTTAACCCAGTTTGATATTATGTACGTAACAGCTAATGACATCCCCATCAGCCTCACCTGTACTTTGTGTTTAGTGCATTTCTTTCTTTTCCTTTTTATTTATAGAGCACAACAATCACCTCAAGGCACCCTGATCTAGTACCCTAAAGCCAGATGGTAACCGTGGCATGCTTTAGCTGTTAAACACCAGTAGGCTATTGTGATTTGGGGCATTTTGCCATACTATTGTTAACACTATGCTCAGTGTACCTCTGTGCCTAAAATGAGCTCTGCTGTCTGTACCTGTGGCCTCTGTTACCAGTGTTCATGAAAGAGAACTCAAAGGCAATATTGAAAAGTGATGATGCTTGTTAGACATATTAACTTTTTGAGTCTGCTTCCAGTCTTCTTGTTTACACAGTAGTTTGGAATAATTTCATGTACTCAGGGGTAAGTGTTAAGTTTTAATATAATCGCATGTCCTTGTTTGTCAAACTAAATCAACTGTTTTTACAGTAACTGATGTAGTTTCTCATGTTTTCCATCGTTTCCCCTTCAATCAAACACCACTGAGACAGAAGATACAGACAAACTGAAGCGACACTAGTTGAGCTGCACTGTTACAGCTTGTAGCCATGACAGTTAATGGGTTTCACCTGGCTCATTAAACAACAGAGAGGAATAAAAGCTTATTGGAGCTGAGCATGGTGGTGCTGCTCAGAGAGCCTGATGAAAGCTTAATTTCCATATGCTATTTGCACTTCATACAGCACCTTTAAAGCCCACAGCGTGATATGGCAGTTAGCCATGGCTGTGCTCTCAACTTCACAAAGGGCAAAATGTCTGTTGAACGTCAAGAAAGAAGGCCTTACTTTGTATCTGCGAGACAGTAATGTCTCTGTCAGAGACGCTGATATGCTGGGGCTCGACAGGTCACGTGCTTCTGACGGCTTTCTGGTTGAGACATGTCCAGTCTAGCCCTTTCATGCATAGTGGTCACTACAGTGGACGGCTGTTCAAAGCTGTTCTCTTGTATATGCCTGTGTTTTGTTGTTATAGTTGCATATCAGTCAACACA
>JASGAU010390756.1:0-10947 GCA_030220045.1 Australoheros facetus | reverse complement strand
GGGCTGAGACTTTATGTAAATTAGGAGGGGTCAAAGGCAAGTGGGTGGTTATCATGTTTAGGATATAAAATGTTTGCCACTCTTTGTCTGAGCCCACCTCTCTCTGTGTGCTCTTCTCTTTCCTGTCCTCTTTCTTCCTGTTTCTGCATCTTTCTCTGTCTCTGTGTTTCCCTCTTCTCTTCTTTTCTCTCTGTGTGTCTTAGTCTCAACTATGTTACTGTCTGTATCTTGGTCTTTGTCTGTGTTCTGTGTAACTAATATGTCTAATAAACAGCCTGGACCGGAACCTGCTCGTCCCAGTGAGTTTTTGAATATTTGGGGTTTAATTGGGTTTGAATCTTCGGCCAAAAGGAACATGGAGACCCTAAGGAAATGTCACCGACAATACCATCAAGATATTTCATTACAGATAATTTTAATGAACATCCAGAACAGTAAATTCTTAAAAATATATGCATCTCTCTATCAAATAAGGCAGTCTCTTTTAATTTTGCATGATATCTGCTTCATGTTTGACACAGTCAGCGAAGCTAATATTTGTGCATGTGAGGGCTGGAAGTACATGACAGTGAAAGACATAGACCCTTAGTCCTGATTCAGTGAGCCCCCTTAAGCATATTTACCTCAGGCACAGTGGTAGCACACAACAGGCTGGAAGACTAATGAAGTGCAGCATACATGACCCTGTTTACCACTACGCAAGTAAGCAAAGTCAAAAAATATCACGCTTATGCATTACTACATCTCAGCTACTGCCTGAAATGTAAATATTTGATAAATACAAATGAAGAACTACCATCTATACTTGTCACTTTAATAAAAATAAAAAAAATCACACTTTCATATTGAAAATATGCAAAACTAGTCTAGTTTGTGGTTTTCGTTGGTGTGACAACAGCATGTAACACACTTGCATAATATTCTCTGAGTTTGGCAAAAGCTTATGTAGTTTGAACACTGAAGTATTTTGTCCTTGTCAAGCAGGAAGGGCTCAGAGAAACACTGGCTGCTCTTGTCCTGTTAAGAGTCGATACGTCGAGGCTGGCATCGTCTTCAAGTGAATCTGCCAAGAAAGAGAGAAGTCTCGTTTTAACCTTAAACCATATTGTGTTATGACGACATACAAAAGTGTAATTAATTTGATTCTGTATTGATTGTATGTAATTGTACGTGTAAGCATTAGGATTATATCTCACCTCGCCGACGGCGTTCGTCAGAATCTGGATGATCTTGTCATGCGGAGTTGCAACAACACTCTGCCCGTTGATTTCAATGATGCGATGCCCAACACGGATCCCTCCTCTCTCTGCTATACCACCCCGCATCAGACTGCAAATCTGCAACCCAGTGAGAGAAAACTGAATGTTTTTAATTCAGATTAAGTTACCTGGATGTGCTTATTTGTAAGGTTACCTGAGTGTTAAAGACTTTTTAATCTAAATATATTCCTTTTTCAAAGATAGTTGGTAAAAGCACTGCTGTTCCATCGCTGGTCACTGAAAGCTCAGTGCCACGCTGAACAGGCAAGTTGTATAGTGACAGATGGGAAAAATGAATACTGACGTACAATGCCATCTTCCACACTGAAGCCCAGCTGAAATTTGGGATCTGGCCTCCTGATAATTGCCATAGTGACAGGAGGACAGTGGACGATGCTTAGCCTCACATACTTCTTGCTTTTCTGATCCTGAGTGGGGTGGGGTGGGGGTNGAGAGATGAAAATCAAAAAGCACTTTCAATCCACAGTTAGAGCAGCGTTCCTTTCATGTATCATCAGTTTTTAGTGGAGTAAAATTTTACAGAGCAAAGGCATGAAAAAAAAATTCCTTGCAAACTGTTCAAGTAATTTCTGCCTGTAGCAGTTTGTAACGTTTGCGAATCTGCTAATAGAGTTGAGATTATTAGCACATTTGTAGCATGTTTTTGTGGCTACAAGTCTAACAAATAAATAATGGGGTGACATTAAAGTGGGCAAAGCAGGGGAGTGGTTCATTTCATTGATCACAACATAAAACTTATTAATAATTTAAAACCTGAGGTTCAGTCTTTCTACTGAGTGCAGTTATAGGGTGAAGATAACATCAAGGCCACAGGAGCAGCATAAAAGAAGTGCAATGCCTTCTTACATTCACCTCTTTTTAATCATGAGATCAACAATGAAATTAATTATGCAGCCTAACAGCATCCATGTACAGAAGATATGAATAACAAGTGGTTAAAAAAAAAAAAAGGCAGATGTTTACGGTCACAAATGATAAACGTGAAAAAATGAAAATGTTTGAAAAACTGACTATCGGTTTAAGTTGATAAATGTTAATGTTTGCTAATGTTGCTCCTGAAAACTCAACATTGTGTGCGGACCCACAGTGTCACCTAGTGCATCCTAACAAGGGCACACTGGCAGTAAAAGAGCAAGCTCGCCAGCATATGCAGTACACTAAGAACCTTCACAAGAAGGGCTTTTTTTTACTGGAGCATACGACTTTTTTGTTGATACTTCTTTTTTAAATTTTTTATTATCATCATTTGGATTTGAAGTTTGTGCCTACTTACCCGGATGATGTTCTGGCAGGTGGTGATGGGCAGACCCACCAGGCTGGTGCCATTGATGGACATGACGCGGTCACCGATGCTGAGCTCGCCACAGCGTTCGGCTGGGCCTCCGTGGAGGAGATTCGCCACCACCACTGTTGGAAGGATGGAGCCCCAGCCCGACTCCACCACCGCCAGTCCCAAGATCTCCCCAGGAGCCTTGGTGATGATTACCTGATCCACAGACACACAGAGATTTGAAACATTTTCACTACAATTATCTACACTACAAGTGTATCAGCATTAATTTTATTTTGAGCGTGTGGCATTTTTCCTTCTGCATTAATAATTAGAAGCACTAAAGGAAAGCCCATGACACTATTTTAAACAAAAGGACTAGACAAGGTAATAATATATAAGATATATATTAATGTGTGCAAATACAAAACAAATAATTTTTATTTACACTTTGTTTTTTTTGTTATGTACAGATCTGTTCATTTTAACTCAGACGCAAACTGCAGACCATCTTGCAATAGAACCACACCTGCTGCACCGGCTCTAAGCTGTAAAACCACAATCACCAACAAACCCAGGCTTTGCTTTCAAACTCTGCTACACACCTTTAAAATTTTGTGAATACATCTTGCAGGGTTGTGACTAATGTGTTGACAATATCTGTCCACAAACACACAGGCAGACACACAAAGAACTGCCAAATTTGAGAAAACCATCTTAGTGACACAAAAGATCACATGATGACACAAAAACACAGAATCTACCTCACAGAGTGGAAACTACACAAATGTCATGCAGGCTGCTACAGGATCACAAACTGGAAACTGATGAACAATGTGGAGGGACAAGTTATGCAGCAGGAGTGGTTTGCAAAGCTTATTTGGGCATTTTCTCTTGCTTATAGATTATCTATATTTACATGCAGATATCTATTCATAGAGGTTACAGTAAAAACAAACTGATAACTGCCACAACCTGAAAGAAGTAAACTACACACTTTTTAAAGCTGCTTTTAAAGAGGAGTCTTTGATTTTTAAAGTTATATTATGGTCACTATTGCAGTAAAGACAGCAGTTTCATCAAATTTGGCATGAATGACACAAAAGAAGAACAAGTTGAGAACACAATCCTTCTTTATGTCTAGCAAATATGTACAGAGCTGAAGTCCTGCTGGATTAGAGACTGATTAGAAGCTCCTTTGTGAGTTTTAGTAAAGAACATTTTAAGGAAATTATTTTTAAAGATATTTTGTACTATTCTAAGATTAATATAAATTATTATGTTCTTGCATTCAACAGCTCTACCTGCCATCAGCAACAACAACTTCTCCTCCTCTTTAGGGGCTCTAGAATCCTCCTCTGTCACACTAACCATCAGCATGTCCTCCTTCACTACAACCATGAATTTTCTTTGTGGTCTTCCTCTTTGGCAGGCAGCTCCATCTTCAAAATCCTTTGTCCAATATATCCACTATCCTCATCTGCACATGTCCAAACCATCTCAGCCTTGCCTCTCTAACTGTCTCCAAACCGCTCAACCTGAGCTGTCCCTCTGATCTACTCATTTGTAATCCTGTCCATTCTGGTCACTCCCAATGAAAATCTTACCATCTTCAGCCCTGTGACCTCCAGCTAATCCTCCTGTCTTTGTGTCAGTGCCACGGTCTCCAAAACATGGATCATAGCAGGTCTCATTATCATCTTGTAAACCTTCCCTTTCACTCTTGCTGGTATCCTTGTGCCACAGATCACCCCTGACACTCGTCTCCACCTGCTCCACCCTGCCTGCACGCTCTTCTTCACCTCTCTTGTGCACTGTCCATAGCTTTGAATAGTCTTTTAACTACACAAGCCTATATGATTAGGAAATTCATACATATTCTATACAAAAATTACAGGTCGGCTGTATATTGTGTGTGTGGACCTGCGCCCGCAATCACTCCTACTTACTTCTCTAAGGTTTTGAGAGTCAGAGAAGTGGGCCAGGTCTCCATTGTATAGCTCCTGACTTTCCAGGTAATCACTATACTCGCCGGGCCTGAGATCGCTGGCCTTGATGCCATTGGTCTGGAGGAACTGCTGGTAAGCCACGCCAAACGCTTGCCCGATAGCCTGGGCGATAATCTGAGCCTGCAAACAGGAGAAAACACAGGAGGAAGGAGAGAGAACTGAATCAGGGTTCTGCACTGTTGTTACAGTCATGTCTGCTGGAATACTTTACGTTTAAATACTCAGCGCATTTGTTAAAGAAGTTTTCTCCCTACACTTTTCCTCAATCCTCCATTTAAATACTAACAAATCAAAGCAAATAGGTTCATTTGCAAAGGCAAACAGCTGTATACTGCAAAGGCAGTATACAGCTTGAAACTAGAGCATCAACACAAACACACTGAAAAGGTTCATCTTTTATGCAATTTCTTATATACAAACATATTAGCACCTGCAGTAAACATGAGTTTATCAAAGTGTTTTGAAATGATCTTAAACACACTAAATGAGTTCACTTTGAAAAAGCTCTTAGCAGAGGCAGTCACCTTATAGCCTTCAGTATCCCAGAGCTAATTAGCTTCTAAAAGAAACTCTTCCTCCCATTCATTGTTGCCAACTGTGGGAAACTGGGCCGACAGCCAGACGGTTTTGACATTCAGGAGAACTCACTGGCTGTCTGGAGGAAGGAAACCAGGCTACACTGAAACTGTTGTCCAGCAATCAACATTACAGTTTAATACGAGATGCAAGAGTGTGCAGGGCAAAAGACGCCATGATACTGTTGTAAACTCTATGTCTGTTTGCATGTGGCAGTGGCGCAGTGGGTAGGTGTTCGCCTTGCAGCTGGTTCGAGTCCCTGTCCCTGCGCTGTGTTGTGTCCTTGCGCAACCACATTGCCTAACGGTAGCGCCAGTCTCTGGCTGTATGACCGCAGATGCTTGTCTCTGGATGAGTGATCTGGAACAATCATTTCGTTGTGTGCCTTGTGCACACAATGACAATGAGTTGAATCTATCTATTAATGATGTTGCACTGCTGTTTGAGCCACAAAGACATGGGGTAACCAGTCAGTGCGCACGAAGTAGGTACCAAGGACATCTGGGAGAGTTCAGAGGGGCTGTGGAAGAATCTAATGTCAATTTTAGTGACCAATTTTAGAGTATGTAAACACCACATAAAATCCTCCAGGTTGACTGACTCACATCCTCAGAGGAGAAGACATGGCAGATCATTAAGCACTTCTTCGCGGATGATGACGAAGAGTCTGAAGCAGTGTCAGCATCCTGCCCTTTGCGTTTCCTTCGTGCCATCATGACCACGATGTTGCCGATGTCAGCGATGTAAGAGATCATCTGCAGAGCGTGATCCATCATGGCTTCCTGAGTGCAAACGGACACAAGGGGGTTAAGATAACAAACAGAGAGAGAGAAAGAGCAGGAAAGTCTGGTTTGCAACGTGTGAAGACTTGAAAACCTCCTGGAAACAAATAGGTAATACACTGAATACAATAAGTATTGCCCCACCCCCTTTTTTTTTTTTTTTCTTTTCTTAGTAGCGCCAAGCAAATGCCTTCTTAGAGATATTTTTACAGAACAACTTCAGGAATTATACTAGAAAGATTAAGGTGCACTGTGTATTTGAGAGACCCCATCCCAAATGAAAGAACAGGCCTTTATCAAAGTCTGCCGTCTCTCTGTTTGACAAATCAAGGAAGTCCCCCATCCTGTCGTCAAGCAAATCAGGATGGTTTGTGCACCTTCAGTTCAACAACATTCTTTTTTCTGGGGCCTTCCACGTCAAAAGATGGTTTGAAGCAAGTGAATGTACCAAACTTCTGACCTAGCAGACAAATAAATGGATGAAAGGCAAACCACAAACCAGACAAATAAGATTTCATTCAGAACTGAAACTAGCTTGTATAAGAATTCTGGAGAAGTGGAAGTCATGAGCTTTGTTCGCTGACAAAGACGCTGACAGCTGAATCTAAGAGGCTGGAGGCTTCCTTTGAATGACAGAGGGGAAATTTTCAGAAATATCTATCTTTCCTTTTATAACAAAGTAATCTTTAAAAGCAATTACCACTTTAATTTTACTTTTTACACCTCATTGATGTCCTAAATTATAACTTTGGACAATAAAGTATGTATATTGCTTGTAGGTTAAAAACATCCATCACTGCAGAAAGTTTCAGCAAGGACCAGGCTGGCATGCAAAGAGAGCAATGACAGTAGATGACCCACTTTTACTCTCCTAACAATTCAGGAGGAAAAAATAGCTCCTACTAGAGACCTTATATTAAATCTCCACCCAGTTCTATATTAAGGATTCCTGCAGTGATAGCTCAACTTGAATGGGAACATTAAGATGTGCAATGCTGCTTTGATGCTGCAAAAAGTCACCAACTACATTTGTATGTTTTTATGTGTTTACAGATCTTAATCCGACTGATGACTTTTCACACATTTAGCTCATGTTAATTCTCCCAGAGTCTAACATGGACATTTGGAAACATATCAAATGCTCAGTTAGCACCACGGTCATGTTCCACGAAGCCAAAAACACCAAAGAAGCCTGAGATCACACCGAAATCCATTATCAGATTTGAATGCTACTTCAGCTAGTAACAAAATGATACCAGTGACTTTTTTTACATGGCATGACACTATATAATACTATTACTTAAGTAATACTTTAAGTGAGACCATTTCTAAGAAAAGGGAAAGGATCTTACACTCTAAAGTAGACAAAATACAGTTCAATTCAATATATTTATGTAGCCGCAATTCCCAAATGCAGTCACCTCAAGGTGCTTTATATTATAAGTTAAAATATTAGAGAGAAAAGCCCAACAATCTGACAACCCCCTATGAGCATGCACGTGATGACAGTGGGAAGGCAGAACTCCCTTTTAACTGGAAGAAGGCTCAGGAAGAGGGAGCCAAACACAAAAACTATAGTGGAGAGAGAGAAGACAAAACTAATGGCATGATGTAACGATGGATAAATAGGGGTGACAAGAAGTGAGTGGAGGAGAAATACTCAGTGCATCATAGGAAGTCCCCCAGCAGTCTGAGGCTGAAGCAGACTAAGAGATTGTTGTTACCTGATCCAGTCCTACCTATAAACTTTATCAAAAAGTAAAAGGGTGTCTGTTTCCCAAATCCAAACTGGGAGCTGGTTCCACAAAAGAGGGGCATGAGAGCTGAAGGCTGTGCCTCTCATTCTACCTTTAGAGGAACCACAAATAAGCCTGCAGTCTGAGAGTAAAGTGACAGCTAGGATAATATGTTATTATGAGGTCTTTAAGACTATCTGTGAGGAGAGGAAAACAAATGTATGTGGTCAGATGTGTGTAGTACCTGTGTGTCAGTAGTGAGCACTTTGATTCGTTGAGTAGAAATGAACAAATCCACTTCTGTCATTGGTTGGGACTCTCCCTCTGGAGCCTAAAAAGAACCACATATACAAGAATGAGTTAATCTCATATTTAATCTTAGAGGACTGAGTACATGACATGTCTATCATAATCTAATAATGACATCCTAGAAGAAAAAAACAAAAACAAAACAAAAAAACAAAATGAGAAAAAACAGAAAAAAATCCTTTACTGCAACAATACTACTATGAAACATCATCAACCATGTGTTTCTTTTTATTTTTAAAGCACCTTTATTTGGTCCACAGCCTCCTGAGCTTGAGCCATACGAGCATTTGTAGATGGGTTCCTCTCTGATTTGATCTGAGTGGAGCCCAGATATTTGGCACCAAAAATCACTCCATCCAAAAGGTCTTCAGGGTCGCAAGGACCAGGCACTAAAAAAAAAGTAAAATTATTTTTATCAAATAATTCCAATTTTCAGTGAAAAAAATAAAAAATAAAACAAAAACAAAGTGCAGTGAAGTGACTCACCATCTTTATATGAAGGTTGGTCATCAGCACCCTGAAATGACAGCATGAACAGCAAATTATTAAATTTAAGTCCAGATTCAATTTTATGTCAACCTTAAACAACCCTGTTACTGCTTAGTTCAGTAACAGGGTTGTTGATGCACAGAAATTTAAAAGCTTGATTCTAATTATCATTTCAGTGTAGCTAAGAGCTCGAAGAAAGCTGCAGTCAAGACAGATGTGTAGTAGCTCTGGAAACTAGTGATGATTTTATTATTTGACATTTTATAGCTTTATTAATCAACTGTTGAAACACTACAAAGCAAATATTGGATTAATTAACTTAACACAAATTACAGATGGCAGACATTATAGCACTGGTCAAACTTCATCATTAGTTTTAGTAATAGCACCAACCTGCTCGCTCTCTGCAGTAGCTTCCTCCTCTGGAGGCTGCTCTCCCAGTTTCATCCACACAGGCTCAGGATATTCATCATCAGGCAGTGAGGTGAGGGAGTCATCCCTGTGCCGTCGTTGTTGACCATTCCCATAATGCCCCCAGAACCTCTGGGCATCCTCCTGGCTGTAGGAAACGGACACCACAGCGTCCACGTCCCCTCTGTTAGGCAGAGAGGTGGGACAGGGTGTAGCGCCTATCTCTGTACACTGCAGCATCCCCAGCAAGTCTCTCTGGTGGCTTTCAGAAAACAGCAGCCCTGTGGTTTCAGTTGTGTCCTCTGTTAACAGAGATGGAGAACATGCTTCCAGATCAGACTGCCTGGAGTAGTGATGATGAGATGGTGTCTGATGTCTGAGACACGGCTCTTCCCCCATTAGTTGAAGCTGGCTGAGCAGGGTGTGGATATGCCTGTGGTCTTCATCGTTTGATCTCCTTCTAGCAGCCTCAGCTTCCTCTTCACCTCCCTTGTTCTCAGCATCCTGAAATGGCATTACTGCCTGATCTTCCTCTACACCCTTGCAGCCCTCAGCCCTCACTTCCCCCTCAAGTGCTTCAGCCTTGTCTTCCGATTTCACCTCAAAATCCTGGACTGGCTGTGTAACAACATTTCCCACAAGATCCAGCTGGTTCATGTTGAGTGGAGTCAAAATGTCTCTCTTGTCCAAAGACAGCAATACTGACTCACCCAGACTTGCCTTGTCCAGACAGTCAGCTGAAGAGGAAAGGCTGGGGTCATCCAGATCATCTCCTGAACCAGCTTCACTGGAGGAGTCTGACCTCCAGTCTAAGGGAGGAGGTTCGATCAGGTTGTATGAATCCAGATCCTCTGCCTCTGAACCTGGCACAGCTGCTGCAGTTGGACTGCTGACCTTGACCCCCAAGGCTCCATTAACAGGAACCGGGTCAAACAGGAGGGAGTCTGTGGGGGCAGAGGTTGACTGATCAACAGGGAGGCAGTCTGAGTCCATTCTGTAAGAAAGAGGAAAAACTGATGAAGTTGGAGATTTTACAGCAAACTGAGCTAGGCTCAACCCCATGCAGTTTGCTTATATACCACATAGAAGAGTGAAAAATGTCACAGTAACCAGATTGCTGGTTGAAGAATGGGATGCCATCCTACAGCAGTGGATGACCAGGAGGTGGCAGGCTGTTGTGGCCGTGTACAGTTCTTCCACATGCTATGGAGGCCCCTGTTTGTTAAATTAATAAATTACTAAATTGCCAATATGTATTTTTTTCAGACTTCAATCTTCCAGTCCCATAAAAGACATCAAACACGAGTCAACAGGAGAATGAGCTGTTTGGAATTGGCAGAAAAGATTTGGCAGGTTTGTCAAGGGTACAACCCACATACTCAACTCTGCTGCTCAACCCACAAATGCATTTTCCTTACAAATGTGGGGAAAGTTTTTTATCCTGTGCACAAATGCATATCAGAGCAGGTCTGAAAACAGAGCTGTTTTAAAGTATGCAGTAGGGGTGCAACGATTAGTCGACATTGTCGACAATAAAAATAGTTGACGAATTTAATTGTGGATAATAGTCGTTATTACTGGTGATTTTGGATCAAACCAATCAGAGATAGACGGACATCTTCTGTCCGTCTATCTCTGGCGAGCTTCACACATGCGCAATCTGGCTGTTAAGTGATGACGTAAAATTCCATTTCCTGGTCCAAACTGTCACGTGATCAATTTTCCGCAATTCTGTGTCCCTGGTTGTTTTAACTCGAAAAAAACCACACTCGGCTGTGATTTTACCGATGAGAAAGAGAAGCGGAAATGGCTGCAGTTGATAAGGTATGCTACAATAATCTTTAATAGTGAACAGTCATTGGTTATACCGTTGCTGTTTATTTAGAAGCATTTGGACCCAGAAATGACGTCAGACTTAAAGACCGGATAGCATTCAGCGGCACGTTTAGTGATGGGGGATTGTTGGGTTTGCTGCAGCTTCTTCTATGTCGTAAATGATCACACACTTTTTAGTCTCTTGACTCCTTTATTCTTAACTTCATCACAGTTCTGGAAATGTGCTCAGTAGCCATGGTTGTAAACGTT
>JASGAU010390746.1:7897-20215 GCA_030220045.1 Australoheros facetus | reverse complement strand
CTTCAGCAGGGACAGGGAAGTTGGTCAGAGTTGATGGGAAGATGGATGGAGCCAAATACAGGGTAATCTTGGAAGAAAACCTGTTGGAGTCTGCAAAAGACTTTAGACTGGGGCGGAGGTTCACCTTCCAGCAGGACAACGACCCTAAACATAAAGCCAGGGCTACAATGGAATGGTTTAAAACAAACATATTCATGTGTTAAAATGGCCCAGTCAAAGTCCAGAACAAAACCCAATCGAGAATTTGTGGCAAGATCTGAAAACTGCTGTTCACAAACGCTCTCCATCTAACCTGACTGAGCTTGAGCTGTTTTGCAATGAGGAATGGGCAAAAATTTCAGTCACTAGATGTGCAAAGCTGGTGGAGACATACCCTAAAAGACTTGCAGCTGGAACTGCAGCAAAAGGTGGTTCCAGAAAGTATTGACTCAGGGGGGCTGAATACTTTTGCACACCACACTTAGCAGTTTTTTATTTGTAAAAAATGTTTTGAATCATGTATAATTTTCTTTCCACTTCACAATTGTCTACCACTTTGTGTTGGTCTTTCACATTAAATTCCAGTGAAATATATGTATGTTTGTGGTTGTAATGTGACAAAATATGGAAAAGTTCAAGGGGTATGAATACTTTTGCAAGCCACTGTCGGTGACAGTGCATCTCAAGAGACGCTGTTATGCCGTTAGTAGTGCAATAAGTTACTTTTTACAGAGAAATAATCCATCGCCCCCCCAAAAAAACTTTTTTTTTTTCTGTGTGACTGTGTGGATTGACTGAGCTGTGTAAATGTTTAAAACAAGAGGAATGTTGGCTAATATATAAACATGATGTCTACCAGGGTAGCGAGTAGAAATGCTGTCATTATCAACCTGAACTGAAGGCTAAACTCACAAGAAACATGGGCTTCAAACTAAAGCACAGTTTATGCTAATTATTACTGATATTTTAGGTAAAGGTTTGGTTTTACATTCAGACCAAGACTTCACTCACAGATTATATTACATTACACCAGTGAGACCTCTGACCTCCATGGAAAGCGGCCCTGCCCATCAGCTCTTCCCAGTCCGAACCCGCCCCCAGCAACGCGTCCAGTGCGATCATTGGAGCGTCATGGCCACTGCGTCCCGCCCAACCTGACAGGCTGAAGCTCTTGTAGGCTTCGTCTCTTTCAGCAGGGCCGTAGGAGGGGGGCCAAATCACAGGGCCCACACCTTGAGAGATGCCCCTCAGATCCAGGTACCTGTGGACAGAGGAAACCATTTCAACCACTTACCCATTACAGGTAATTTTGACTTATTTTCCCACTCTCTCAGTACACTCCCAGATTAGTTAGCTAATCTGGCAGGAATGTGCAAAGCATCAAAATGTTTTTCTCCCAGTATCCTACATTAACCTAATAAACAGTTTTTCAATCTTAGACCAATCTTTGTCAGAGGCTATAGGACTTTGGGAGAAAATGACATTTGTTTTGTTTAACTAAACCTGATCAGTGACATTTTTGTGCCATTTTATGTCCCCCATTTGTTAACCTTGAGGTTGAAATAGGTTAATAGAACTTGCTGACGCTGGAAACTTTAATCTGAATTCAAAATGACAGCCTAATAAGGCTCGATTTCAGCAGCACATACCACTGCCACTTGTCACAGAAGTAGCCCCAGTCTCTCTCGGTCTCCTCCACGGCATAGCCTCGACCTTGAACAAAGTTCTTTGCTATTGGACAAGCCTCGTTGATCAGACCCAGACCCCAAGTTGTGATTGGCCTGCGCTGGACGGCATATGAAGTGAACAGCGCTGATGCGACAGCTCCCAGGAAACCCGTGGGGTGAGGATGGGTCATCCTGCCTGTCTCGACAGCAACCGCCACCAGTGACAACAGCTGGTCGGGCTTTGGATACCTGATGGGGATGAAATATTAAAGACCTTATCAGTATTTATTATAGAAGATAATATCTATCACTTGGGAATTTAAATGTGAAATATTCAGTGGCAAGTTTTCTCATTGATATGCACAGAGAATTCTGAAAAATGCTGTTTTACGAGCCTTAACATCCTGAATAGGTACGCTGCAGAAACCTTTTTCCTATTTTTTTTTCATAAATAAGCCATTATTCTTCTAATTAAATTATCTTTATAAGTTTAGAGGTAAAACAACTAGTAAATTAACTGTTGAAATCCTAACAGTGGATATTTTTCACCATTTCTTTGGTTTTATATCATTATAAACAAAATCTCTGCAAAAACTGTGGCATTTTTCACTAATATTTACATTGTATGGATTAGCTATAAAAGCAGTCATTACTATCTAGACACTGTCAATAATGAGTCATATTCATCATTACAGACTCAAGCTCAGTTTGCTTCTAAGTATGAAGGCTCTTTGTCCTTTTTAAAACTTGAACTTGAACCACTGGTTTTAGATACTATGCACCATTTCAATGGAATGAACTGCAAATCACCTTCCTAACCCCAGGTAATTTGAAACAACAGTCTTATTTTTATTACATTTGCCGTAATTGTGTTAACTCTCACATTTGACTGATTTTTCCTTTCCTGTTCTCAGGTATCTCCTGAAACTCATAAGTATACATATTAAATATTGTTGCTTCTTTCTGCTACCTGTAAATAAGCAGAAGAGAGTGTGATCACCTATCTGACCTCCTCTTGTGCGCAGGAGACAAAAAAACACTATGAAGTCAAAAACTCCACAGGAAACCTTCACCTTTGAAAGTCATGTTAGTTGCATAAGGAGGGCAACACTTTGTACCTTAAAAACAGATCAAAAATTAGAGAAAAATGTTACTCTCAGCCAATGTGGACTATTATTAGTGATGACTTTGGTTGGATCTGGGATCCCCACTGTCTTTGGGTGGATGTAACCTTCAGGACACTAAGTTTATTTCGTGTAAATTGTGCAACATAAATAAAATGGATTTACCCCTCACATTACTATAAACATCCAGCATGTGACTAATGAAACCAAAACTAGGAACCAGGACCATTTAGAAATATTTCTCCTTTAGTCAACATTTTTAGACTCTGACAACAAATTCTCTTTTACATTGATAAACTAAAAGGATGTTTATAGTAAACTGGCTCCATTAAACCCAGAGAAAAGGTGAGGACAATCTAGATCCATCCCTCCTTTGCCTGAGTGCTGATCTAATTACTGTACTTATAACTCAGATTTTTAATTTATGACTTGCCACGGGCAAAACTCAAAAGATCTGGAAGGCTGTACAAATGTTGACCCCAGTGACTTAAATAATTACAGTTCCATCACAAAAATCATCTTCCCTAGGAAAACTTCAGAGCCATGCTCAAGTGAAACTGTTTGTAGAACCAGAAAACATTTTACAGTCAGCGCAGTCAGGATTTAGATTTCAACAACTGCAGTGTGTGTGTGTGTACTCGATTACTGAATCATCAGTATTGAACTGCAAATTTCAGAGATTAGTCAAAAGCATTTGATTCAGTAGCATTTTAGTTAAAAAAAATAAAAGGTTCTCTACGAGTTTAGATGTTGGATGATATCTCTCTGATAAAGATCAAGGTCAAGCCCCCTTGCCATCTGTATAGGTGTTCCACAGGGATCCATTCTTGGACCTCTTTTATTCACCCTGTATAAATAATACCATCTCTTCCACGCAAAACTGTAATGTTTTTATGCAGATGATGCTATTTTATATGCAGCTAGCTCTTCCCTTGATCTGGTCAATGCAAATCTACACTCTGCTTTTGTACATTTCAAAGTTGTCTTATCAAAAAGAAGGTTGTTTTAAATTCTGATTAAAAATGAGAGTTTGGTATGGCATGGTTCAATCCACATTCAAATCCTTCATGTTTTAAAATAAAACAGTTGACTGTTATAAATATTTAGGACTCTGGGTAGCTAGACTCACGTTTAAGACCCATGTGGAACACCTTGAAGCCTCTTGATTCTGCGTATCACAGTGTATTACAATTTTTCACAGGTGTTTTCTTTTTTTTTTTTTTTTTCACTATTGTACCTTCTCTGAAAAACTGGGATGGTCCTCCTCACCTAACAGAGTACAGCAGCACTGGTGATGATTATTCACAAGGCTCTATTACAAAATCACCTGCTTGCCTTTGCTGTCTATAAATGAGCTACAAAAGCTATGAGACTACAATCTCTGATCTAATTGGAACATTTTAAAGGTTTTATTTATCCACAACTACCATTGCTCATGCTTTTTTTTTTAAATGTATTAACAGCTACACTGTGTCTATGTATTATGTTTCTGTCTCTTTTGTATGTGGCTTTTGTACATAGGTCTCTCTTGAAAAAGAGCTTTTGATCCCACCAACAACAAAAAAAACCCAATCCCTCTGTAAAAGCATGGCTCAGTTCATGATTAAGATGTACTGCATCTGCCAAAGAAAGCCACACTTCAGTGTTATTGCCAATTAAAAAGTAATAGCCAAACTCATTGTGGGCTCAGGCAAAAAACAAACAACATAAAAATTGAAAGGCATGCGGTGTTATCAGAGCATTTTTACCTCAGGCCAATGCACATGGACCTCATGGCTGCTCCACAGCCTGTTCCCTCAGGGTTATATGCCACTCTGTATCCCCCTTCCTCCCCAGGCTTTAGTTGGGAAACCCCTAAAAGAGTAAAGAGTTAAACCTCTGTTGCTGTGTTGAACAGATGCTAAATGACTTCAAAATGATGTTTCACCCAGAATGCTCGAAGGCCCTGGTTTCCTCCCTTCCATGTCCTTCATGGCCTCCACATAACGAGCAGCCACCTCATGCAGGAGCTCCTCCCCTGTCTTCCCTGTGAGGATGACAAATCTTGTTCAAACTGAACAGATTAAAGTTGTAACTGATCTGTTAGCAGGGCTGCCTTTTTTGCTTTATCCCACTAAAAGGTCACATTGAATTTCTGCCTCTTTTATTCCACTTGTGTAGCACCTTTAATAGAGCACTAAATCAAGGCAAAAGTGGAAATTAGATTTGACCTTTTTGTAGCGCTCTTGAAGAGGTGTGAACAGTGGCTGTAAGGTCAATCCAATCAGCTCCTCGATTCAAGCAAGCTGCGCAACAGAGAAAAACCAGGAAGAACAAAATGTCTTAGTGTGGCTCTAAACTCACCTGTCGCTAGTCCTTCAGCTGTAGCCAGATGGAGAACTGTGTCGTCACTCACTGGCCAGTCAGGGAGCTCAGCCTTGATGTTCTTAAGACCACCGAGTTCCTGCAGCTCCTGCAAGGACAGAGAGGATGCATTTTGGAGTCCTTTCTTAAGAAACTCATTATCAATAAAAACTAGGTTTAACTCATATAAATGAGATAATGTCTCTATTTTTGTGTATATAAAAACCCCTGGATGCACTCACTGTGCTGTGGTATCACCTCTCTTTCCATGTTGGTCCAATACTGACCTGGTGAATAGCTGGTCCAGATTCATTGTACTCCCACAGTTGGTTCCTGTAGCCCAAAGCATCACCAACTCCACTCAGTAACATGGCTGCCTTATAGTGCTCCAATGTAGCAGATCTGCTGGTGCTGAAAAGATCATCGTCACCCTGTTGAACTTTGCAGAGTTCATTCAAATACACTGAAGAGCATAGCAGGAACACCCAAATCAGTTCTTAGTACTTTTAATTTAAAGTACTGAGAAACTGCTTTGCATTAAGATATGCATTACTTCGAAAAAGTCTTGAGCTACCTCTCATTTCTTTATGTTTTGCTTCCTTTTATAAAGTAGTCTTGAGCAATAGTTCTCCAGGCTTTCTGAAGGTGTTTCAAAGGTTTTTTTTGGATGTTTTTTCAGTCTAGTTTTCAGTCCAGTCCTTGAACCTGATCATTTTCAGAGGAATGCTTTTATTTGTTTGTATCTTTAGGCACTTTGATTTTAGGAGCCTATCAGAAATAAACACATAATTTGTTCTCATTTCTTTAGTCGAATTCATGAAAAAAAAATTTAACAAAATTTTAGAAATCTGGACAAGTGGAGGACAAAAGAAGTAGCAACAGGCATAAAAACTATCTACAGCAAATGAACAGTATCTGAAACTCATGTTCTTAATAAATAGAAGGGAAAAAAATTGAGCAAAGACCTGACACAGGACCTGAGAAATGCATCTGACCCTTCAGTTGATCTAATCTTCACTGAAGCCTCATCAGAAATGCTCTTAGTGGAAGGGTGGCTGTCAAGGAGCCATTCTAAAGTAAGTGAAACAGGGAGAAAAGGCTGAGGTATGCCAAATTACAGAAGAACTGGACTGAAAAAATCAGTGGCAACAGGTCTGATGGCGTGATGAATCCAACAGTGAGTGTCTACAGCAGGGATCCTCACATCCAGGCCTCGAGGGCCGGTGTCCTGCAGGTTTTAGATGTGTCTCTGCTTCAACACACCTGAGTCAAATACAGAAGTCATTAACATGACTCTGGAGAACTTGACTGCATACTGAGGAGGTAATTCAGGTATTTGATTCAGGTGTGTTGGATCAGGGACACATCTGAAACCTGCAGGACACTGGCCCTCGAGGCCTGGATTTGAGGATCCCTGGTCTACAGCCATCTGCATGGTGGAGGCTCTGTCTCATGGTTTGGGGCTACGTTTCAGCCAGTGGTGTTGGTGATCTCATTAAAGACAATGAAATTATAAACACAGAAAAGTACCATCAGATTTTCAACAAACAATGCAACACCATCTGGAAAGTGTCTGATTGGCAACAGCGTAATTTTGAAACGACAATGATCCCAGACACAATGCCAACACAGTAAACACATACCTGGACAAAAAATACACAATAGAACACTATCAGTCATGGATTGGCCTCTCCAGAGCTAGGACCTCCACATTACTGAAGCAGTGTGGGATCATCCTGAGAGAGAACGGAACAAAAGGCAGCCAACATCCAAAGAAGAGCTTTGAATGTCCTTCAAGAAGCCTGGAACTAGCCTTAACTATTCCTACTGAAAGAAATGGCAAGAAAGCTGCCTAAGAGAGTTCAGGCTGTGTTGAAGAATAAAGGTGACCATACCAAATATTGACTTTCAAACTTATTAGATTTATATAAACTCTGTTTCTGCCTTATATACTATATTTCTATGTATGCTCGCATGTTTCAATAAATTACCGAACTTATTTCCCATTTGACAAACAAAATGTAAATAAAGGGTGGCTCGAGACTTTTGCACACTACTGTACATTTACCTTCTTGAAAAAATATGGATAATTTTTAACCCTTAAAGAATGGCTCTGAATCAAAAAAATAAAGAAATATTCTGCAGTCTACAGAATATTTCTTGTAGGAGAAATGCACTGTCCAAGAAGTTTAACCCAATTATGTTAGTATAGTTAGTTACCAAAAGGTTGATCTTGTACGGTTACTTGATATGAGCACAGTACTCTCATTAAATAAATGCTGTAACTATAGCCAAATACCTTAATGCACATTGTACTTTCAAGGTAAATCGCAAAACAGTGTCTCTAGAATTGTAACGATTCGTCGATTATATAAACAGTATCACTGATTCAAAATGGATCTAACTATGAAGGAGTTGCTCTAACTGAAAAGTTACTCTTTGGGTTAATCAGAGAGGAACCTAATTCAAACAAAATAACGCAGGAAGTCCTTCCTTCGTGCAGCTGCAGCCTCACCGGTCCATTGCAGCGTGTCGTTCCCACAAACGAGTCCTCAGGGGGCGGTTACGCGCTTGAAGTTAACACCGGGGCTGCACACGGGCGCTGCTCGGTTGTTGCAAGCAGCTCAGCAGCTTAGTCCCAGCTCAAGAAGACCCGGGAAAAAAAAAAGTCCTTTCAGCACCGTTAAAGTAACTACTACTTTTTCAAATCAGAGCCAACAGCCGGACTCGCCTGAAAACTTGGGGGCTAAAAAAAGACGCAGGCAAGCCAAGTTTAGACGCCGGGCGGCTCTCCAGCTGCCAAGATGGGGACAAATGGCAAATGTTTTCTGTATAACAGCAGGATAATCTTTGACGAGTTCCCAAGCATTTACCGCTCCCTTTCACACACACACACGCACGTACGCACAATTTTTGTGTATAGAAATCTAAAGGTCATGGATCTTTATGCCCACTAAATGGCAGGGGAACTTTTTTTTCTGGACTAATCCTGATTGTTTGGGGTATTTTCTTCGTAGGGACATTTCTTCTTGAGCGAGTTTCTTCCTTTTTCCTTCCTTCCTTTTTCCATGCTTCACATTTGCACCATCTTTCCTGAAATTCGGTAGTATAATTATGCATAACCTTGCTGACAAACAGTGTAGTATGAGGTGGGTGGTTGGCTGTGAGCAGGTGCACTGAGCTGCATATGGTTTGTGGTAGTACTTCATATTCTAGCATCTCTGTCCTGTGAGTTGTATCAGATAATCAGCCTGTATTCAGCTTTTTGACATTTTCCATGAGATTAGGGGTTTTAAACTGTTTATTCATCCTACAAGTTGGATAATTTTTTACAAAGGTTACCCTGTCTCTGGCCTTATGGCAGCTGGAATAGCCTCCAGCACCCCAGCCCCTGAATTGGATGATCAGAGGAAGATGGATGGATGGAAATAAATGGTTTCCCAGAAAGGACTTAAAGTAAACCAGAACCAGGAGCAGTCCTAAATACAGAATAGTTCATTCTAAGAAGAAAATAAGCTTTCCAGAATGCAGATTAGTAACACCTGAACCACGGAGTCCTGAACTACACTAAAGCTTCTTCCAGCTGCTCCCTTATTTGCAAGGGGAGTCCCGGACTATAGTAAATATGATTAATTTAAAACAACCAGTGCTAACCTGAATGAGCTAGACCAAGGTTACCAATGGACCAAGAAAACTAGTATTGAACAGAACCGGGAGAGGCAAAACCAGGGAAAACAAAGGCAACAGACAAGAGACTAATTTAAAAAAACAAAAAACAAGGAATGAGAAACTGTTTTTAAAGCAAGAAGTTTCAAGACACTCCATCACTTCACTGAAGATAAAAAACAGACATAAGCTGTGGAAACAAAGAAAGGAGTATCTGGATATTTATTTGCCTCAGTGCATAAATCTGCAAGCCTTGGAGAGCATGCCAGATGATGACTATCTAGACAGCTCAGATGAAGGACCACGCACATCTAGACAGAGTATATCAAAATGTAATTTTTCTTTTTCTCCTTTTAAACTTTCAGTTGTTTCTGTGTCATCTGACGTGAAACGCCTTCTCATTTAAACTACACATATCTGATGTATTTTGTTTTATATGAGCTTTTCTTCTTTTCAAGGAGAAAGTCACATGGAAGGAACCTAAAACTTGCAAAGCACTCGTCAGAAGCAAGGGTGGCAATATCTGTAAGTATGCCTCAACAGGGATCAGCGATTGTCCTCCCAGATCTATCGCCCTGTGCGGAGTGGGCTGGCAATCACTCCAGCTTCAGCAAGACGACTCTGCCTTCAGCTAACTTAAGCTTAGACAAGGAGAATGTCATGCTATATTATAATTAAATGTAGGTAGTAACTAAAGCTATCTGGCAAATATAGAGGATTTCAATATATTTAAAACACAATATTTGATTGTGATGTAGCGATTCAGAAGAAAACATGAAGTGGCATAAAAGTGTATGAATAAGACACACATTTAAATAAGGCATCCATCTGCTGACCTGAACGGGGAGCTAGAAACAGAATTCACCAATAACTAATGTCAACAATCGACTCCCAGCACAGCAGAGACTCCAACACAAACTCAGAGACAACCGCAAACCTGTACACAAAACATAGATAGATGCAGCCAGTTAGCTTAGTTTAGCACAAACACGGAAACATAAAATATTATTTTTTCCCACAAATCCCTCTTCTTGCATTTCTAAAGTTCAGTTTGTAACATTTTATGCCATTTAGTTTATCTGACTCTTTACTATAGTATGTGTGTTTCTTATTGTTAACAGAATTATTTTTCTTCATAAATATCTTAACTGTTCAAAATTTGATCTCAGTTACTGAGAAAAGCAGTTCTGCTTTCCTATATTTTTGTAGATATATCCCATAAAGCTACATGTGAGCATTGGAGCTGAGAAGAACTACACAAAACAACATCTCCAGAATGGTTTAATGTTTCACCCATTGGCTTCTCTGAAGAGGTTACCAAACAAATCCAGAATCCAATTTCCAGTCACTTGCACCCGCCATGACACAGACACAAGTCTGTGTAAGTGAAGCGCATTCAAATGAGATCTTTGTGTGTTTGACACAGAAACCCGACCTATCATAGATGGTAGTTTGTGCAGCAGGAAGGCCCATTCCATTGGAATCATTTCCAAGCGGCACTATCAGCAAGCACCCATCCTGTTAACACGTCTGTGAGTGAACCATGACTATTTTATATGTGACCCAATGTTTTGAGGGGTGAAAAGTGAACATTGAGTTCTCCTCCAGGGTTCAGAAAAGCATTGCATCATATTATAATCGTGGTTTTTTTTTTGCTCTTAAATTCAGCTTTAGATGAAGCCAAACCTCTCAAAGCCTATGATCTGCTCGTCAGTTGGCTGTGCTCTGAAGCTCTTCCTGCCACAGGGTGGCATGGTTTCACTGCAACAGATGAACAGCTGCTTTTAAAGAGACTCTGTGATTGATGTTGGCAGCTGGTGGATCCTGATGCCAGACAGTGATTCCCCATGGTTAATGCACATGGTCAGTCCTCACTATGCTGCATTAAAGGGGAAGTGCAAACTGATCAGGAGTATCAGGAAGGAGAAGGCCTGGAGGCTATTTGTCACATGAATTGTCAGGCCCAGGGGCCAGAAAAGACTATGTTGAGTTGCACAGAGAGAAAAAACAATGGTGCAATAAAAAAAAAGATCCATGTGCAGATATGTTTGAATGGACTGTGGAGGTGCCTATATTTTAGGACTATCTCCATTCCTATAGCTGAGGGACCCTGCTGCATTGCTGTGCTGATAAGATATTTTTAAAAGATAAGAAATGTCTGCAGCAGTAATGTCAAAAACATCTCGTACCAAGGCTGTTGGCCACACACCAAATGTCCCTCAGTTACAAACTGATTTGGTACACACAGCACTCTTATTTAAGTAACCATAGACAACATTGATTACATCCATGTCTTTCCCGCAGACAGTAATTTAGGATAAAGCATGACTTTGTCCAAAGTAAACAAAGAAAAAAAATCACCTATCAATGCCACTTAAAGTGGCAATAAACAGCTTCCCCTTCTCCCCTTCCTGCTATGTGCCACCGTCATAAAGCCTACATCACTTTATTTGTTTAGTTTTAAAACACCTGGTTGTATCAGGCTAAAATGCAGGCAGGTTTTATTACTACTACTACTCACTGTAGAAATAATGTCAACTGGATGTGTTTCAACTCTTAAAAGTCTTAAAATGCCATCCAGTGAACTTCGTTCTGAGGTCCCTTCTTGTTGTACTCTGATTTCTGTCTCTCTCCCTCTTCACTTTCTTTGCTTCTTTTGCCAATGGACTTTTGTCTGGTACAATTTCCACACTTTCATTAGGCTGGCATTTCAGCTACCAGCAGAAAACCACAGAGCGTATGTGGGAAAACTAAAGTGTTACCCTGGTCCTGTTTTGCTTGTGCCAAAAACTTGCCTACTGCCAGTTTAAGTTCCTTAACAAACCCATTTTTGCCTGTTTTGTCTAACCCAACAATGTGACATGTACAGCTACACTGGTAAGTGTTGCTCTATTTAAAATTGGAGGCATAGTGATGTGTAATTTTGTGCAGAGATTGCAAAATAATCCATGCTCACACACTGAGAAAAAAGCATTATCGTTGCTGCATTTCCTTAATGCTGAGAATGAGATAATAAAGAAGCCTGTTATTCTGATGCACTGTGGCTAAACCAAATGCCATCAAGTTTATTCCCCACTTGCCACTGATAATTATGAAACCACAGACATTTCTCCTCATGTGATTATAATGGTTTTTTTTAATTCCCCCCCTTGGCACGGTTAAGCTCCAGTAAGCAGCGCTGCTTCTCTGCTGGGGTGGTTGGTTTAAGGCAGAAGGTACAGTCTGCTTGACTAAGCTTGACAAATTTCCTCCCAGGTTGTCCTCCCAGGGACAAGGACTGGAGTGGGTTTTGCAACCAAATCATATTCTCTTCTTAATACTTCCTCTCACTGCTTTTTCACACATCGGTCTTTTGTGGACTTCTAATCACATCAAAAATGATCAGTTTTTATTATTGCCTAACCTTCCCTATTTCAATATTAAGTAGTCTGCCAACTTAGCATCTGGAGGCGACAGACAGTTGCAGTCATTGTTTATGACTGCTGATAAAATAAAATGTATTTTTAAAAAAGGTGTGTGTGTGTGTGTGTGTGGGGGGG
>JASGAU010390741.1:0-11183 GCA_030220045.1 Australoheros facetus | reverse complement strand
AATTGGTTTGATGTTCCGAAACACGTAAGTGTGACAAACATGCAAAAAAACAGGAAATGAGGAAGGGGGCAAACACTTTTTCACACCACTGTACCTGTCAGTATCCAGTACTGATGTTTGGCCTTATTGCCAGGTTTTCAGAATCCTTCAATGATGTGAGGAACATTATTCTGTAATTGTTCCTTAATTTAAAGATGTCGTTTTTTCAGATTAACGAATCTCATAGTGAAACTCTGCTCTTTTTATAACCAACCAAGTCACTGACCTAATTAACCTAATTAACTTAATTAACCTAATTAGTTGCGAAATGTTCCTTCAGCTGTTTCTTTTTAGGAGCGCTTACTTTCCCAGCTCTTTCTCCCCCATCGCAACTTTAAAGACATGTTGCTGCAATTAAATTCAAAACCACAGCTTAAAAAAAAACTTCTTTAACAAGTGAATCTTATTGGCTATAATTTAACTGTAAAATCATAGTTATCAAAATACATCAAGATGTTATTTTTCTTGATTGTAATTTCAGATTTTTTTGAGAGGGTTTTTAAATCATTCCTAGAAACCCCAAAAAATGACAACTTACTTTTAGTTCTGTTCCGAACTGCAGAACGTTTGCAATATGAGCCTAATGTTTTCATTGGTGCTCAAATCATTGAAAATCTTTCTCCTGCCAAAAGCCTACAAAGTCTTGACAAGGAACACTCTTTAAAAAAGAAACACATTATACCTCATATCTCACTCAGATCCCTGTGCTTGACTGTGCTTGTGTTTAACTTTGAAACTGCTACTAAAAATCCACGCTTTATGGGTGAAAAATACTTCACACAAACTGCATTTGTGCTGTAGGCCAGTACAGAGCAGATTCAGGTGTACGTGGTTTACGAGTGTGGTGTGGATCAGCTGGGATTGGACACAGGCTGTGGTGTGCAGTGGCACAGGTTTAACCTCTTGAATCATTTACAGACAAATTCTTTGCCAAGATGGCTCAACAGCCTCTGATTGGATCTGTTTGGCTTCAACTAGGGGAAGGTCACAGGTTCATGGGATTTCAGTTCTTGGAGGCTGAAGAAGCCCTGAATGTATTCCACATATGCTGGTCATGAGGATGATGACCCTGGCTTAAAGCCAGGGTTGATTTTGATTTTGTTTCCCTAGTTGAACTTATTGTTTTTATTTTATTACAAACTGTAGGTGGAACCTAGAAAGGTCTATTCTCTTTGTTTTACAACTCTGAATACGTATTAAAAGTTGCTCTCAGACTGTATTTGCCTACAGGTGCATGAAGGCTGGTTGGCATCTATTTGCAGCATCAGTCTGATTGGAGGAAGCGTCACTGTTGTCTGTGTTTCTGTCCAGTTTAAAGGCTGGCACAGCTGCTTTTCAAGCCACTATTATTTGTTACTCAGTTTGGTGCCTCACAACTTCAGCAGACTTCAGCAGATTAATTTCTTTTTAATAACAAGTCGAGTCTTTGCAGTCAAAAAAAACAAAAATAAAGCACAAAAACACTAAAAGCAGGACCAAAAACATCCTAGCATGGAAAACACCCAACCTCGGAAAGCAGCGGAAATAAAACTATGATAAAATCCAAACTGAAGTAAAACTAAAGTAAAAGTAACTTTCTGTAACATCTTTATTGCTTTGCTGCTGCTCCTCTCTTTGGGAAACACATTAGAGATGGACAGTAAGGATCGGCCCTCGTATAGATAGAATGCTCATTAAAGACACTTAGTTGACCTCGATTGTCCTGCCAGGAAGAAATGCGGACCTCATGTCACTACCGGTTTCTTGTTTAGGCACCATGGGAGCCTCCTGGTTTGGCATTTAAACTCAATGGGATTGTCTCGTTTGATATAGGTGTTTTCATTTCAAGTGCACGGTTTGAGACAGCTTGCTGGTGTGACCGGAGCTTTTAGCGACTCCTGTTGTTCTTCTCCTTTGTGCTTTGCAGCTGAATAACAAATTCATGAAGAAGTTGCCAAGAGACGCCGAAGCCTCCAACGTGCTGGTGGGGGAGGTGGACTTCCTGGATGCACCCTTTGTGGCGTTTGTTCGTCTTCAGCAAGCTGTGATGCTGGGAGCCCTGACAGAGGTTCCTGTTCCCACAAGGTGCCTCAGATTAAGTCCAGTCCTGACCTGTACTTCTCTGTCTCAATGTGTTATTTATACATTTTTAACGGGACCTAGTATGCTTTTTCTTATCTCCTGTCACATATACACTAAAATCATGTTAGGGCCCAAGTTTCAAATGATGAGGATTCCCTATGTACAATTACACCACATATTTTTCCCACTTGTGGCTTTGAATGATGTCCTTGAGCGTGAATACCTCTAATATGGCCATCTCATACACAGCTGTGGCAGTGAGCACAGAAGCTCCACCTGCCTGATGTTCAGATCTTCCTTTTGAGAGGGGCAGCCAATCAGAAGAAGCCTAAAGTGATTATTTTGAACTGTGAATCATGCAAAGCTCCTTTAGCACAGTCCAACAGGAAAAATACTCCCCTTTAAAGTCCAATAAAAAGTGGATTATGTGATATTTCTGGATATTTTATTATGACCAACACACTCTATAATGATTGAACTGATAGATTATTCAATCATAAATCTGAAAGATAAGTTTATGAAGGTGTTTTTTTTTTATTGTACCCGCCTGATGATGTTAAGAAGTGTCATGAAGTTTGATCTCTGACCCTGTGCTAGTTTAAATGAAGGAGTCATCAAACATGAACTTTCAGTACTTCTCAGTGGAAATTTAAAGCAGTTCTGATTATTAGATCATGTTGTTTATACAACAATGTCCTCATTTATGGCGTCATATCTACTGCATCATCAATGTGGCCATCCATGGAGTAACTGACAGTCAGTACTGCTCTTTTCTGTATTGGAGGGGGTTGAATAGATGTTTTCATATGAAGCAGCGCCCTTAAAGTAAAGAACATAAAAATGTCTTTGTGCTCGGAGTGAATATATTTGGTGAATAGCACAGGCACCTGTATATGTGAGTAAAGACAGTGGTTTATGGGTACAGTAAAGATGCTATAAAATCTCCACTCAGTCTTCATGTGACATCTGAACAAATGTAAACCTGTAACCTTTTCCTTCATTTTGCTTCAGATTTTTATTCATCTTGCTTGGACCGAAAGGCAAAGCGAAGTCCTACCATGAGATCGGCCGAGCGATCGCTACGCTGATGTCGGACGAGGTTAGGCTGAGTTTACGTTCTTATGTTTTAAACGATAACCCCGCCTTTAGCTTTTTTCCACATGAGATACAAAGATGCATTTCAGCACAATGCCTGTGGTGTAATAATTATGTTTACATAACCAATATTGTCATTTATTTTATAAATTATAATCTGGGAAGCTTGTGGTACTGTTGCGTTTAAATGAGTTATGTTTTCTGTTCATGGAGTTTTGTAGCCTGACAGTTTCTGACAAGTTAAACTTTGAGCTTCTTCCTTTTTGCTCAACTAGCAGCTTCTTCATTTTAATTAAGTTTGTCACATAGCTTTATTGGGGTGTTATAAGGGGTCAAATACTGTTACTGTATCCAGATTATGTACAAAGTTGTTGTCCTGTTGGAAAGAACTATGACTCACTAGAGCTACTGCTACAGTTATGATTACAAGCATGCATGCACAGCAAGCATCCATATATGATGAGCTGAGTCATGTTCTACTGTGGAAACAGAGAAGTGTACTGAAGACAAACAAGATAATATCATAAATTAAATCAATCAAATCATAAAAATTTACCTCATTAACATTTGTAGTTTGGATTGGCCAGTACTGAACAGACAGATTTGATTGACAGGTTATTGTCCCCGCTGATAAATAGGACTGACTCTGACGTGTCGACACAGAAACAGCAGGCGTCCCTCAGAGTGGATTTGAGCTGCCCTGCAGTGCCACCCCTGCGGGCTTAATTTATTTTACATTACTGCTTAAAATTTGAATTGACAGAGAGGCTCTCAAACCAGTTCACTTTCTGTGCAGAACTCCGTACCACCTACCCGATCATACAGAGAACACACAGTGTTTGATGGGTCGCAAAGTTTTATTACAGACTGGTGGAAAACCAGTCCGGAGACGCTGGTGGTCATTCTGACCGATATTTTTCACTGGAGTCTGAAGGAGGCGAGTTAACTTTGATTTCAGTGACGCAGGAGGGTTCCCATCACCTGCAGTTATCTCACACCTGATTACACTCAATAAAACAGCCCGATTAAACATAAACAGAATTTTTTTGCTCAGCTTTAAATGGATGCCGGTCTCTGGAGGAGATGAATCCAAAACCAGTGAACCATGTTAACCTCCCGTGAATATGGGAGGTTAATTTGCTGTCCCTGTGGACACAAAAATATTCACAGGACTGTATAATTGGTTGGTTATGAATAACCATGGACCCCCTGCCCCCAATGTCTTCTTTTTAATTGTTTTGGGCCGATCTTCAATAGTAAAGAATAAAATAAGTAAATTAAAAAATCTGCTCCTCTTCAATGTTATTCATGCGGGGGTACATTATGAGTTATTTTTGATGAAAAAATGCCTCTCTGTCCCCCTCCAGAGTTTTGGGATTTACCAGATGGGATTAGTTCACAATCCGTGGATCTGATATTGCAGTTTGCTGCCCCGTGAGCCTGGATTCTTTGACAGGTGTCTTTTACACTTGACTGCCCCATCTCTCTCCCTCTGTGTGCTCAGGTCTTTCATGACATTGCATATAAGGCCAAGGACAGACAAGATTTGCTGGCCGGTATTGACGAGTTTCTGGATGAGGTGATCGTGCTTCCTCCTGGAGAATGGGACCCGACCATCAGGATAGAGCCTCCAAAGTCTCTCCCCTCCTCTGACAAAAGGTCTATAAACTCAAACTTTAGTTTGTTTTTGCATGGTAAAAAAACACTGCCAGCCACTAGTGATGGTACCTAGAAGGGGTCATGTCACAGCAGCAGTGATCGAGACGTTCCCTTGTTGGGCTCTTATCTGAAACCACGAGGGTTTACTGATTTAAGGATCTCAGGTTGTATTATTGTATTGTATATTAGTGTGCTGATCATTCATTAAACCCGTGACAGTACAAACACTTCATTCAGCCTGCATGAACTCTCCTTCAACTCCGCCACCTCGAACGTCTCACATAAGCCACATAGTAACCAGCAGGATGAAAACGTATTTTTCTAGACATTCATGTAAGCACACAAATGATCAAAGAAGTTTGTGACTAAAAGAGAAGAAAAGAAGAAAATCGACTGTCATCACTAAACTTGTAAGAAGCTGCAGATTTGCGCTGTCAGAGAAGAAGAGTGGCTGTAAAATCACTCAGGTGCATCCAGGTGGACAACAGTGTTCAATTATGAAAGAGCAGCAGCTGGTTATATAAAGCTGCATTTTTAAGCTTTAAATCAACTTCCTGTGTGAACGCTCATCAATCATTGTATGAATGTTAGATTACTGAAGGTTGTACCAATATCTGCAGATATTTATACGACCCAAATCAGGTGATCTGCACGAATCTGTGCCTTTATTTGCATTTTAGGAAAAACATGTATGCGGGAGGCGACTCTCAGATGAACGGAGACATGCCTCACGACGGCGGTCACGGAGGAGGACACGCGATAGGCGACGAGCTGAGGAAGACGGGAAGGTATGAAACTGTGAACCAAAGCAATATTATCTGCGTGGAGATGGAGCATCGCATGACCTTTCTAGAATGAAAATGCAGCAGTCGGTGGCCATTGTCTAAAGTCTTTTTCCAGCACCGACCTGTGATGTAATTACAGTAAAAATTCTTCCAGTGTCAGCGTCTATGTTTGTACATCAGTTTACTAAAATCTTGCTTTTGTTGGGTTTAATATTCCATTTTGCTGACAGTGACTCCTCTTCTGTCTGATTTCAGGTTTTGTGGGGGTCTCAAACTTGACATTAAGAGAAAAGCGCCTTTCTTCGTCAGTGACTTAACCGACGCGTTTCACATTCAGGCCCTGTCGGCCATTTTGTTTATTTACCTGGGAACTGTGACAAATGCCATCACCTTTGGCGGCCTGCTGGGAGACGCTACAGAGAACATGCAGGTCAGACCGTGAACCATCTGATGGTTTGATGGTAACCATTTATGCCCTGACCTTTGCCCTGACGGTTTCCCACCATGCGTGCAGGGTGTGTTGGAGAGCTTCCTGGGCACAGCCATTGCTGGTGGTGTTTTCTGTCTGCTGGCTGGCCAGCCTCTCATCATCCTCAGCAGCACCGGCCCCGTTCTGGTGTTTGAACGGCTGCTTTTCAACTTCAGCAGGTAGATCTCTGTTTGATGCATTCTCATAAACCTAAATGAATTAAAAATAAACAGGAGCAGGCGCCGGTTTGTGGAAGCTGCCATGTTCTCCCACCACATTTGAATACCGTGGCCGGGAAGGACGTCTCCTTTCTAATCACGTTTTACGGCTTCTTGTTTTCTGCCCCTTGTGCCTGAGATGGCCACATTAGAGATGCCTGCTCTCACTGACATCACAAAGAGCCAGCTCATCATTCAGAGCAGTCTGAAGACTGATTTCTTGCATACTGACTTCAGCATAACAGCATATATTTTGAGAATGTTAGGCTATTGCTAAAAAAGTTTGCTTGTTTCTTTTTTTGTCATTTAGAGATAATGATTTTGACTACCTGGAGTTCCGCCTGTGGATCGGCCTGTGGTCGGCTTTCTTCTGCCTGGTGCTCGTGGTGACCGACGCCAGCTACTTGGTCCAATACTTTACGCGGTTCACTGAGGAGGGCTTCTCCTCTCTCATCAGCTTCATCTTTATCTATGATGCCTTCAAGAAGATGATCAAACTAGCTCATCACTATCCCATCAACTCTGACTTTAGAATGGAATATGTCACGCGGTACGACTGTCTCTGTATGGCTCCTACTGTCATAGGTGAGTAATCGTACACTGTGTTTGATCCATGCGTGCCAATAGGCCACTTTACTATTGAATGGTTTCTCTTCTGGAGAAAACAACATGATCCATCTAACATCGGATTTTCAGTTAGAGAAGAAGTCTAAGTGAACACAGTTGGTGCTGTTCACCTTGCTGCTCAGCTTACAGTAATTCTGTAAGAAACGAGGGAACAACAGAAGTTTAGATGGGTTAGCAGCTGAGACGTCATCTGTCCACAGCCAGGGAAACCAGTGGGGTTAGCTGGATTCATGACTAAAACTGTGTGGGGCAAACGCAGAAGAATTTTTATGCATGTTTTTACATTGGATTTGATAAAGCTGTGCATGAACCGCCTCTTTAACAAATCCAAACACAGTGAAATCGTTGATTTTTACTCTGGTCTTTCGCCAGTGATACACTGAACTTTAGATTGATGCCTGAACTGTTTTTCCCTCTTAATTTCTGATGAAGATCTTTCACTTTCATCAGAACATGTAGGTTCTCCTTGCCATAAAGTTACTAAGAGAAAGTAATGCATCAAACCTTTTTGTCAGATTACAGTAACGAGCATTTACCGTGTCAGTAGTAAATTATTCGCACACTTTTGATTACATACAAACCTTTGCTCTCTCATTTGTTCCATTTTTTGATTACAGCCTCATGCTAGTTTGCCCTGCTTAGTAAAATTGGTCCTTTGACATTTGGGTGCAGCCAAGTAACTTCGTAGATATCACTGGTTATTCCTGAGAGCACTTTATCATGCCAACTAATAACTAATGTTGGGACAGTTTCATAATGGATGGAAAATAATCACGGTAACAACTCATAGCTGAGCTTTGTGCTGATTGTCAGTTGTCAAAATATGACCGCTGTAAAAATGATCAAACCTCTTTAAATTAACTGTCTGTGCAACATTTGAGTCGCGCTGCTCTGGAAACTTTTTTGTGATAAATTCAAACTTATGACATTGTGCTGTGTGTTGTTTGTTGTTTTCCAGCAGAAAACAGTACAGAGCTCGTTGGTGATCCTTTAGAAGGAACTTCATTCTGGATCTGGAACAACACCGATCTGGTGCGTCTCTCCCTTTTTATTTGCTGCCTTCTAAGAAAAAACTCAAACGTATCGTTGTTCAAACTAACAGTTTTTGCTGCGTCACCTTCATAGTCATATCTGCAGCAGACTGTAAGTGTCACCTGTTTGCCTGAAATTAGCAATGATACACTTCAATCTTAATGCTGTTGGATTTCTTTGTCAGTGAAACTCTTTCATAAATTTGATTACAAGCAAAAAATTAGGAAGTGAGAGATAAAATGGGTTTAATCTGCAGTTCTATATTTCATCTGTTTGTTTCTCACGTGCAGCCAGTGAATGCCACATGGTCGTCCCTCACGAGGACAGAGTGTTTGAAGTACAACGGAGAGCTGGTGGGGGAAGCCTGCAACCATGTCCCGGACATCACCCTCATGTCCTTCATACTGTTCTTTGGCACTTACACCTGCTCCATGTGTCTAAAAAAATTCAAGACGACCCCATTTTTCCCCACCACTGTGAGTCGGCATGCTGAGCTAATTTCACTGAACAAGCCATGTGTAAAGGAATTAAATGAAATTCCCGCCTGTTTGTGGAGCAACAGGTTACAGAGACTCTTTGTGTTTTGCTTTCATGCAGGTGAGAAAACTCATCAGTGACTTCGCCATCATCCTGGCCATTCTTATCTTCTGTGGGGTTGATATGCTTGTAGGAGTTGATACTCCTAAACTCATCGTGCCAAGTGAATTCAAGGTGAGTCCCCCTCCTCCACCCAAAGCATTAAAGTTCATATTTGTCATGTATGAGGCATCAATAAAGTCAAAATATTTTGCGAGTCATCTCAATAGACTGTATCTAAACGACGGATATAGCCACTTGTGTTGGGATCCATCATCCACTCAATGCAGCCACACTCTAATTATGCATAACTTGAACCTTAATATAGTTTGAGGGACAGATCACTAAATGTTTTATGGGCAGGAAGTAGCAACTGTAGCTTAGGTTGTAGAGGTAATGTAGGGTTGTTGGTTTAATGCCCATCTTGTCTTCTCCACATGTATGCAGTTCCTTAAACAAGACCTCAGGGTCGGCACGTGCAGGGATGTGTTTGGGTTGCTGTGCCAGATGTGTGCAATTGAAATCTATCTAAAGGGTTGACACTTTGTGTTATTGTCTTGTTTCATTGTAGCCAACAAGTCCAAACAGGGGCTGGTTCGTGGCCCCGTTTGGAGGAAACCCTTGGTGGGTTTATCTGGCGTCTGCTCTTCCTGCCCTTCTGGTCACCATCCTGCTCTTTATGGACCAACAGATCACTGCCGTGATTGTCAACAGGAAGGAGCACAAGCTCAAGGTAAATGGAAATCTTTCTGACAAAAATGGCTGAATGTCATTGCTGTGGAAATACTGATCAATCCAACAAAAACAGCTCTGAATGAGGTGCAAGAGTTTTCCCTTTCAGTTTCTCTTTTCTGATTCATGCAACATGATGATTTTCATGTGTTTCACATAACAAACTCCAGTCCCTCCAGGACACCGGATACCTTCACACTGTAGGTAAACATCATTCTTCTCGTGGGAGTGAGAGATATGTCACAATAGTACTACCTGATATTTTCAGGGAGTCACTGCTGAAGATAACCAGTCATTTTCTTTGATTTCGGTGGGGCATTTGCCCCTTTGAAGGATGAATGGTGGAACAGCACGTTGGTTCTTATTCAGCAGGGTTTTAGGTTTGCCTGTATCTGCAGCTGTGCTCTGCTTACTGTCAACTGTGAACTCACACACGTTACCCCTGACCTTGTTTGTTGCCTGTACCAGAAAGGGGCAGGGTACCATCTGGATCTGTTCTTGGTGGCTGTTCTGCTAGCGATTTGCTCCTTCATGGGTCTGCCGTGGTACGTGGCTGCCACCGTCATCTCCATCGCTCACATCGATAGTCTGAAGATGGAGACTGAAACATCAGCTCCCGGAGAGCAGCCAAAGTTCCTGGGTGTGAGGTAAGAACAGTGTTAAGAAAACGGCGCCATACATATTATGATACGGACAATAATCAAAGACCTTGAGGTCAGCTTTAGTTTAGCCTGTAAGAAACTGCTGTAGCGCCATCTGTAGGTGAGATTCCAGCAAGGAGACAGCAGCATCACTTTTTGTGAGCCTGTTCACGCAGAGGGTAAACAACGTTGGGAATCTTCCAGATATTTCATGTACTAAATTAAAGATGTAAATGATTCAGTTCAGTTTTATTTATATAGCACTAAATCATAACAGTCACCACAAAGCGCTTCATATTGAGAGGTAAAAACTGTACAGTACTGCAGAGAAAGTGCTTTCAAATGATGGACTGTGGTGTTAACTGAAAGAAAGACTTTTGCTCAGACTTTGCTGTTAAAACATGAAGAACTCTGCGAATGGCCCGATTGCTGCAACCACAATGAATCAGTTCTTCAATAAAAACAGGTTTTGTAGTTCTGAGATGTTTTTGGGGCGTTAAGCTGCTGCGGGTCTTGAGCTAAACTTGAGAAAAGTTTTTATTTATCTATTTTTTGTAGGCTGTATGAGAATAAACGGACATATACCGCCCAAGCACTGACATTTTGTGCCGTCATGTGGACCTCAGCTGTTCGTGCTAACAGTGCCACCACGCTCAGTAGATGCATCAGACTCTTGGTGAAGGACTTGATTGTAATTGTTGTGGCAGTGGGCACTGGCATCAGTGAAGTGTTACCCTCTTAGCCACAAATTTCTAGAGCCAATTAGTGTGGATATGAACCGCACACGAGTGACTGAGACCACAGACTCATCAGAAAAGTGTTTACAGGTTGAGGCAGAAGGTGTTTTCCTGCAGACTTCAACAGGACCAGCAGCCTTTTTGCAGCCACAGTTATCGCCATCTGGTGGCCGTCAGATAGACTGCAGTTTTAAGGCACCTCTGCACTGGCTTGAAGCTACAGCATGTCCATGTTTTTCAGTACGCTCACAATCTCTGAACTCTGCATCAGTCTAATGTTAGGTAATGAAAATAATACTTCAAGTGTAATAAACACATCATTGCTGGGTCAGCTGACAACCCAGCAATGATGTGTTTATTACACTTGAAGTATTATTTTCATGAATAAATGTTTCAGTGTGAGACAAAGCTGTAACAATTCAATTCAATTCAATTTTATTTATATAGCGCCAAATCACAACAAACAGTCGCCTCAAGGCGCTTTGTATTGTGGGTAAAGACCCTACAATAAT
>JASGAU010390740.1:0-30228 GCA_030220045.1 Australoheros facetus | reverse complement strand
CACACACACACACACACACACACACACACACACACACACACACACACACACACACACACACACACACACACACACACACACACACACACACAAACATTTTTCTTTTTTTATTGTTTTTGTACTCGGTGAAGGTTGAAGTTGTCATTTTGTCACTGTCAGTTTGTCCTTTGAAATGGTATCTGTCACTTCAAATCTGTATTACTTACCTACCAAAGTGACTAAAACCTCAAGGGGATGGATATCACATAAATCCATTTGCAATCTGAGTGTAGTGTGTTTAAGAATATATTTAATTTGCACACACATCAACATTTTGAGAGAACTTCTTCATGCAGGCTCACTTTGTGTTACATTCAGTGATTTGCCACATTCCATATTTCCAGCTATTTTATGCTCCCCAGTTGCATTGAAACTGCTGGGTACTGGAGCGGATTCACACTTTTCGAACTAAAGTTGCCAAGAATGGCACCAGAATCTCTTTGGCCTGTGATAAGTTTGAAAAATGAATTATGTTAATGTGTCTCAGAAGCTTTGGAATCTCTCACAAAGTTGTTTAAATCACCGCTCTGTCCAGTGTTGTTTTTTTGTAAGGTTACAGTTTTGAAAGTAAACCTTAAAAAGATGCTGACTAAAAAAAATAAATAAAAAATAAGCTCTGATAATGATTCTGTCCAACCACTTCATGACATTTGCAATGGCAATAATTGATTAATCCTGAAGTAGTCTGGGTTGTAACCTCCTTTCACAAGGACAACTACCTCTATTTCATGGTTCAACAACTCAGCTTTTCTAAGTGAGAAGACAGATTGGCTCAAGGTTAAATGCTTTGGCAAGATGGTCATTAGTGTGCAGAAACTGAAGGCTGGTGGCCAGAGAGAAAGCCTCTACCTCTCGATTTTCTACGAGATAACTCCCACAGACGATTTGGCCCGTGGAGCGGGGAGTCACAAGTCAATCTGAAAGCCCTTAAACCATTTCAAACTAACAAGTCTAATTAGAGAATAAGAGTCAAGTATTTCCATTGACTTATTTCTGATTACTTGCTTGGTGCTATATTAAATAACAAGTATGCCTGTCAAAGCACTAACAGTGTTAAACTAAGCTCATTTTAGCCAAGACTGCCACTGAACTCAGGTGTGCTTTTCTGAAAGAGAAACTCTTTCAGCATGCTAACTCAGTAATGATGAACCAATTACAAACTAATGAATAATGTGACTCCTTTTGATTTGCTTATCACATGATTTACAGCAGGTGCATCCCACTAATAAATCAACGAATCTCTCTATGAGTGTCTGTGCATGTGTGCGTGTTCTTCACATTTGTCAACAGTCCTTTATCCAATCTTCTTTGAGCTGATTTTGTAGCAGACCGAGTTCAATGTCAAGTTTCAGGTTGTCTAAATAAGGCGCAGTCTCATTTTTTGGGATCTTCTCATGTTGCTAGGCAATGAATAGGCGTGGGCCTGTCGTCAATGTTGCCAGCAACCTGAAACTTCCATGGCTAAAGTGAAACAAATGCAAAAAAAAAGTGGCTTCTTTGGCAGGTGGATGCTTTTACTTCATTTTCAATATAATCAAGAAACATTCACAATATGGCATGTATGAGCTCTGCTTTCACATTTCATGTTCATTATAATTGTAAAATGCTAATTATCAGAGTGCACTCCCATACTATTTGCCTCACAACTGACAGTTTTTCAAAAGCCAATGCAACAGTACACAATCAATGTCTTTTGTAGTCCATGTATTCTTCTTTTCCCCTCAAAATGTGTAAACACTTTGATGTCAGAAATCAATGGGGGTTCCCCTTTTCCAAAGTCAAAGCTACCCTCAAGACTCAAAATGTGTTGTTTGTAACATCAAAGTGAAAATTATGCAACCCCAGACATCCTAATTGTGACTTCTGAAATAAGTTTAAAACATCAACAAGTGACAGAGGCCAGATAACAATTGTGCTCTCTTCAGAACCCATGTGGTGATTGTATTATCTGCATGTGCATTAGCAGATAATAATTTTTGCTTAGTTTATTAATTTATTAAGTTAAAATGAAACGTCTTTTGCTATTGCGGCGTACACACGAAGGCCACTTTCATTCTATACCTCTGCGACCCCCAGCATTCAACTTTTTTTCAGAACAAAGCCTGATATAGATCTGTGTTTTCAAGCCCATCTTTGCCTACATCTTCCAGCTGAATAATACAGTCAACACAAGCCTATATATTTTTGCTGCTTGTTTCTCTGCCAGAATCCCATCTGTGGACCTGCGCTTTCAACAGTATTACCCTGAATATGCTCCACAGCGATGTGTTGCAGCTGTGCATTGCTCCCTCAATGAGTGGGCGGTTATTGGACTATCTGACAGTTTGAAGGCAGCTACCTGTCAAACTCCAGGCTACAAGCACAGATGCACTGTATGTTTTTTTTTTTTTTTGTTGCTCTCAAACATTCACTGTACATCAGTGCATATGTGTCCTAATGTGTCCATCCAGCTTCTTCAGTTGATAAACAGTTTTATGAGTAATGGGTGAAAAAAAAAGTCTGAAAACTCAAGATGAGTACATTGTGTCTTTGACATGCACATGACTCATTCTCTATAAGCTAATCTAGAACAGAAGCAGTTCTGATTTATATGTATATAAGGCAGTATGGATTTAATTAGTGTTCTGTAAAACAGCATAAAGCAGCCAATCTTCACATCTAAGAAGCTGAAACAGGTGATTTCTGGGGGTAAAAAATAAAGGACATAAATTAAGCAATTTTTCAGTTTTTTGTAGAGTAATAATTGTGTAATTAACTGGTTGCTTCAGCACTTTATATTACTATGTTTGCACTCATCCTCCTAATTTTGTTTTGTTACATAAACTCAGGATTAATTTTAAAACTAGCAGCCATACCTAACTTTGTGATGACCACTTCAGATGCATTCTCACATTCTCACTAATGTGATTAAGTAAAGTTTCTCTATAAAGTGCTTTTCACAGACATGTAGTCACAAAGTGCTGTGCAATTAAAATAGATTCAAAATAAAATGCAACAGAAAATTAAAATACAGCTAACAGCAACACAAAACCAAGTTAAAACAGAAAATATCATGCACTCCTCTCACATTGACAAAGTCTGACATGACACAAACTTTGCACTAAAGACTGAAAACCCAGACTGATTTTGCCTGTAGGGGCAACACTCAGTGTTTTTTTTTTTTTTTATGGCTTCATGTTCTTCCAGGCTCTTCGGAAGGCAGATAAGGGATATCTGGTCAACACTGTTTGAGTCATTGTCTACAAATCGAGATAGATTTAAACAACCAAACATAAAGCTCAGTAATCATTGGTTGATGGCCAAAGGTTTTGAGGCTGCATTTTGGCAAATTTAATACCTGATTTTTTTTTCCTCTGTAAAGACTGTTTTCCTCCTTGCAACCAAAGTTTGCTTAAAATTGATCAATGACAAATGGAAACTGGAAAGCTTCTGGTTCCAAAAAGATTGTCCATTGCCTACAGCCTCTGCTATCATATCCAGTTATCTGCTTATAGCAATGGCTCCATGCATGACTGTAGAAAATTTTCAGGCTTTTTCGGGCTGTTAGAGTCTGCTGTGACCAGCATAAAATAAAGATGAAAATCCATATAGCTCAAGTAGGATATTCTAACCCTAACCCACTGTAGTAAAACGTTATACAATACAAGCGCTGTAATGTATTACAACAACTGGTCACATTTTGAAGCTAAACATCAGCGAGCGTCTTCATACCACATGTATGTCTTGGGTTTAGCTGTACATCCTTTGGCCTTAAGAATAAACTCCAGTGTGTTGTCTGCATTGCTGAGCAGCTGCTTGAGACGGTGGCTGTCCTGCATTTGATTCAAACTGAACGACATGATGCTGAGAAACAAGGGCAGGGAGGATGGCCCTAAGTCAGTACTGCACACCCAGGCTACCATCTGTTGCAGAAATATTGCTCTAACAGACAGTTCAAATCTGCTTTCACCTCAGTAACTTTTCACACAAACACAACAAGTGTCAAACCAAATGTAGTTTGACAAGATCATGAAAACAGTAGAATTATGAATTAACAAAACGCATATCTTAGGTTACAATGTACACACAGTTTTTCATTTGCTGCTTTCATGGATAATAATGACAAGTTCTGCCTCTTGTTTTTTCAGCAAGTTAGATCAGAGAGGTCAAGAGGATATGAGACACAAAATAATAACATGGAAGAATTTTGGCAAATTACTTTTTTTATTTTTGAAGTGAAAAATATGAGAATATAACTACTGCAACAAACAAATCAATGATTTGTTTGTGAATAATTGCTGCACTATGATTCTAGTTTTGCATAATACACTAAACAATACCATCAGTATAATGCACACAAGTAAGTAAAATTGTTTGTGATTCAAGACAATATTTTATTTAAATGTTTTTTCCCCCTTTTTATCTGCCTAGAATCAGAGAATAAAATACCTTTTCGTGCTCTTCAGACTCCTGGCAGTGTTGACAAGTTGCTCATTTCAGCATCTCGTTTACGGCCTCGGGACAAAGAGAATTCGTGTAGTTAATTGACACCTTCCAAACTGCAATGAAAAGTTCATTGTTGCATAAAGATGGTGGCGTGCCGCACTTCTCTCTGTGGAGAGCACAGGGGAATGAGTAAAACTGCATGAGGTAAAACTCAGTTAGTTTTTCTTTGGAGAGAAATCATCACAGTAAAACGATTAGAAAATTTCCCTCCAGCCACGAGCATTAAAGAATTCATGAAATATCTGCCTAGTTGCAGATATTTGTGTTTAGAGTGGCTATACTATTAAATGTTCCTTGGAGCTTTGATGTGCCATTATTAGCTGTGTGCATGAATGACTAAGGAATACTAAATGTTCATTCAGTGGGTTAATCCAAATATTCTTTTTTTTTTCTCCCCCCACTGCCTTTCCAAAGCTTAGCGGGGCATTCATTAATTTCGTCTGTAATTATCACTTTACCATTGGCTCAAAAAGAAGTAGAATCTCTTAAGTCCCACTCAACATTATGAGCAGCTTATGAGCCAGAGGCCTAGCATATGTAATAAGTTCTGACTGAACTTTATGAGCTGGCAGTCTTTCTTGTGTTGTATACTACAAGTAATGATGTATGATTAACTGACAAATCTTGGATACAACTACGTGTCTGCTGAAGCATTAATCATCATAATATACTTAAAACATCAAAACAAATTCAGTGTGAAAGATGGTCCCTTTCATTGTTATTATTGTTATATTATTTTCTATATTCTATATGCAATAGTGGCATGTAGCACAGACATCAAATGCACCAATAATAGTAAATGGACCTCTAAAGTGTTTAAAGTGGCAACAAGCAACTTTTTCATCTGCATCATTTTGGTTTGAAAACCTCCAGATTTACTATTCTAATAAATAGACAGGCTTTCTTTTTATTGGTTTTTTTAAAAAAAATGCCAACTGAATGTTGCCTTGAAATCAAGTGAATGCCTATTTCATGCACACTCTTGTTTGTTTTCTCTTCTCCTCCCATCACTCACCCTTTTCATCTTCTCTGCATCTTCCAACAACAGGGTCTTTATTGTTTACCACAGTAACTCTAGTTGTTCCACCTTAAGCCATTTCAGCTACCTGGGGAAAGCTACCGGGAAACAACAAAAGCAAAAGTCAGAGTTGAACTTTTCTTGAATTTCCCAGGAACTTTGTTTTCCGAAGAAAAACAAAGCTTTATAAGGAACCGATCTGCGCACCACTTGTGTAGTTTTTCTGCAACCATTACAGGGTACAATCAGCATTTACTTCATGAGTTATAGTAAAAAATAAATAAATAAATGTCTCTTTAGGTACAAAAGTCTCTTTAGAGTATAATGACCTTACAGGATGAGAGTGTAAAGAACATCCTGTAACTTACTTCAGACTTTAAGTTCTCTTTTATTAACTGCTAATTTTGTGCTCTCATATTTTAAGTTAATATTATTTTTAAAAGAAGGTTATAAGTCATGCTTGCACTTACATTAAATAGTTAGCTATATTTTCACACTCATAATGGAGGGTATGTTCACATCCACACCTGTGTTTTCAGTTATTCTGAGTGATTAGGCCTGCGCCACATAAGAACAATTATAGATGAAACTGATAACATCAACTATGGCGTCATCAGGTTTTAGAGTTGCGATATTGCGAACTGTTTGTGGCTTGCTGGGATACTCATGTGGAACAAACGTGGCTTGCTTTAGAACAGACACACTGGCTTGTGGAAACACCAGGAAAAACATAAGCACAACTGATAAGACGGAAAATCACTGCATTCTATTTAAGTGAGCTTTTTTGTTGGGGCATGCTGGCTCACTCTGTCAACTTTTCATTAATAAAATATGTTTCACCAAATTTGTTTAAGTGAACATATTTTTTTGGAAAATGGCTTCGGAGCCATTTTAAGATTTTGCATACAACAGATGCTATCTGTTTGCAAAATATGATGGCTATTCTTTATAATAGGCAGTAAGAATTTCCCCTGATCAACAAAATGTCAAAATGAAATCATTATCCTATTAATCTGCGGTAATAACTTATAACTCTGCGCTGCATAATTAGTAATTTTGGTGCTTAAGAAGTACATTTTTGTGACCATCCGTGTTACCTCCCCAACAAAAAGGAATGGGACATACATACAATTACATTTAATTTCGTTGGTGTTGTCTTATTACCCAGAAACAGACGAATAATAAAACGCGCAGTAACAAAAACTATAATTAAGAATTGATACAGATCAATTATATTGTAACCAGATAGGTGATCGTGTCATTCTGAGGAAAGGAAACTGTTGAGGACCTGCAGCGTGGGAAAAAAAAAGCAGACCAAACCCTCCTGCATGCACCTCTGATGTCCCGTGTGCCACTGGCGCCGTGCGCGCAGGCAGTTGGAGTCCTTCTCTGGCGGACGAGACGGACTCTCGCATTCAAAAAGCCCATTTCAAACAGATCGCGAACACTTTTGTGTTCCTTGAACGAATTAACTCAATAAGTTACAATTATATGAATGTAAATAAATCAATAAAAACCATTCGCGACGCAAACGACCGCCGCTTCGGGCTTGGTTTGAATCCGCCTGCCTGCGGTGCATGCGGGACTGTCGGGATAACCTATGTGAATGTGCCGGTGTGGAGAGCGGAGGACCGGGCTGCTAGCAACTACTCACTCTGAAAACACTGGGTCTGAGGATGAAATGAGTAAATGCTTACATCTGGGGTAGCCTGCCTCAAGGCGAGACAAGAGTTTTGGGGGCATTTAGAGAGAGCAGCATCCGCACTTTGAAGAGACGAACTTAACTGTCGCCCTCTACTCGATCTGGAGACCTGCTGGGGTGAAGGAGTGAGGAGCTGCGAGGTGTATCATGGATATACGAGAAGGGATAAACGTCAGCAAACACCACAGGAAATGTACTCAGGTAAGGAAATAAAGTTATTTACTTTATTCAATGTTCTGTGTAAGCGGTAGCTTTCAATATTCCCGATACAGTCTTGGTTATTTTTCGGTCTGTGCCATATGAGGTTGTTGTTATCATCAGCCTACAACTTCCACTTCTGGCACCGAACTGAATTGGCCTTACTGTAAAGTAGAGTTAACCCAAATACTTTAGATATTTACCAAAACATGTTCGCAAGCAAGCTGCCTTGATGATTTGTGATAGTCTGCATTCAATTTGAAAAATTATCCCAGCAATAGTACGCAGCACACATATATTACAGCGCTCAAATCGCACAAGTGACGGCATTGTGTCCGTGCCATTATTGCCACGCGCGAGTTAGAAAACTAACAGCTTTGGAATTCCAGCTGACTGGTTGCCATTTCTCATCAGATAATCACATTCTGCGTCCTCTAATTGCCATGGCCGTCATTTACCGTGCAGCTTTTTCCCCCCTGTGAGGCACAAATCCACCTATGAGTCCTCGTTCATTTAAAACCTTTTGGCAGAACACATTGTCGTCAGTGATCACCAGGGGATTGGAATCAGTCCAGTCTTATCATCTTTCCTTTTTCTTTGATTGCACCGCGCTCCACGCCTGATTGGCTCCGATTGTCTAAAGTCCTTTAGCATCGGACTCTGCTGGAAATAGTTAATCTCATGAAATCAAGTGCCCATATGTTTCAGATGGATCTCCCTTGCTTGTGATTTTGCTATTAAGTGCTATTAAGTGCATTAGAGGCGGCTTTTCTTTGTCTAACTCTTCCCCGTGACAGTGTGTTGCCTCTCTGTTTATGGGGATGCCTCAGGGAATGTTTCAAAGGTGTAAATACTGTCTTTTGTTTCATGTTGACACACAGTCAGTTGCATGTTTCTGGGGTAGTTGTAAGTTCCTAAAGCTACAGATTTTATTCCTTCCACTAACTCGGTAGTGTAGTCAGTCTTTTAAAAAAAAAATTGTATTAAAGAGGTTGGAATTGTAGAGTTACTACATATCTCCTTGGGGAAGTGAGCTTATGGCTGGGCACGTTTCTGATGATGTCACCGGCACAGAAAGAGGAGGAGGGTGAACATGAAGTTCATAGTACCCCACTGCCTGGTCTGCATGAGGGGAGAGAAAGAGTTTAGACTGGACAAGGCTGGCACAGGCAAAAGTACTGCATGCATTCTGATTGGTGCAATTAGGGGTTGTCTTTTTTAAAATTTAACAAGTAAGCAAATATAGTTGGATGAGCCACTTGTTTTCTTTAAAATTCAGTTTCAGCTTTGTGTTTCTGCTGTTCATACTTGCCTCTGTGTTCACATTACAAAGAAATGCAGAGTCTGGACGTTTTACCTGCAGAACTTTAGTCTTCATCTTTAATTCAGTTGTCTGTGCAATAAGTAAGTGGGACACCAGTGGTGCATAAACTAATCCATGTGGACAGTATGCTTACCTATTGCATTAAAAAGTAGAGAAAAAAAAAACGACTGTTTGAATTTCTTTTAATAAGAGTATTAATAATTACAGCTGTAATGAATACTGCAGTATATTCACCACATACAGTTTCTTGTTTTACCTGTTCAGTAGAGCAACACATAATAATTCTTACATGCATACAATAAGAAACATAAATAAGGTGCAGTTGCACTAGAAAATGTTTTTCTGGATTATGAAACCTAATGAAACACATGCAGCAAACAACTGTGTTGAAATTAAACAATGCGTACTAATTGTAAACATGTATTGTTGTGTTAGCACTGGGAAAATGGGGGTGGGGGGATCTATTATACACATGACAAATCTGCGCCAAGACAAAATCTCTCAATTTGAATGTGATTGTGACGAAAATGAGCTGGACACGAACTTCAGGAAAACTCGGAATATTAAAAAAAAAAAAAGTAAATATATGTGTTTTTGAAAGTGAAAGTAGCTTTTCTCAAGTTGTAGTTGTATTGCTATATATACATCATTGTTCATCTTTACAAAAAAGCAAATACACACACACTAGTAAAAAAAATCCCATCTGCACATGGACTGCACAAGTGTCTCCATTCCTGGACGAGTGCACGCTGCAGCTGTGCAATGATCACTGGTTGATGATGAGCCTCTGATGAGCACGTCGACCCAGCCTGTCCCAGGCATGTTCAGTAGGAGACATATCTGAACCAAATGCTGGCTAAGGAAGTATCTGGAGAGGGTTCTGATCCAGAAACTCCTTCACTACTCTCGCAGGGGGGAGGCAGATATTGTGTTGCTCAAACAACCGCAGGGCGGAGTGCTGCCGCAAGAATGGCACGAGTGCAAGTTGGAGCACCTCATCTCGGTACCTCTATCTGGTCAGATTTCCACAGAGATGCAGCTCTCATTCACATGCCTGCCAGCATCCATCATGCCAGTAGTCTGGCCAGTAGTCCTTGGTCAACTTCAGTCAGTCATGGCATGGCGGCACTGATCACAATGTTCTGCATACACAGTTTTTTGTGTTTTGAGACCACTGGGTTGTGAATATCTATCTATCTATCTATCTATCTATCTATCTATCTATCTATCTATCTATCTATCTATCTATCTATCTATCTATCTATCTATCTATCTATCTATCTATCTATCTATCTATCTATCTATCTATCTATCTATCTATCTATCTATCTATCTATCTAATTTTCATTTCTTTTGTTATGATCATTGTGCTTCCTTTTATGCTTTAGGCAATGGTGCTTAGAGACGCTTAAGAAAATCTTAGATGATCTGTCTTCCTTACAGTAACAGCAGCTTGCCTTTTCTCCATCAAGGGCTGAAAATTACCTCCCATGATAACCGCTGAGATCAAGCAAGTCCTAAATCAGTGTATTTAAAGAACTATTAATTGGGAGGCTCTTATTATCCTAATTGGGATCCTTAATTGGTACTTTAGTAAAAGCATGTGCACTGGGATTGTCGGCTTGTGCCTAAAAGCATTTATAGAGAGTTAAAATCACTTGTAAGACATGGCAAGGCAGGTTTATTTGTAGAGTTCACTTGCCCAAGGCAATGAAATTTTGACCCTCTGGTTACAAAACACAATAATGCATTAAGATTTAAAGAAACATAAAGTAAAATTAAGCACAGTATGCAAGCGCCTAATCAGCACTTACTGACTAGGCCAACCTAGTCTCTATGTTTTATTTCCAATAAAATAAAACGTCACAACCAATTACACAACCATGTACATATCTTATTGTTTTAGGTTACAGTATTTCAATGAATTCATTGCTATGGGTTTAACGATACAAGCAGCAATGCTTCTGGTTTTCTGTACTGTTCTAAATTATTACCATATACTGGCTCATTATGCTAAAATTTGGTCTTGGAGCATGTATGCAAGCAGGGAGAACCTTTCAACATACTCAGTTGCTCTTGTCACAGGGGAGATTGGAATGAGCACGTTAGCGGAGTGCCCCTGGTGCGGTCTGGAGAAATGAAAAAGCTGGCATGTGTTATGTCATGCCTGCGGCTTGTGTGCTTAGATCAAAACACTATTAGTCTCTTTGTCTTGTGCCACTATTTGAGGTAGAATCTTGGCTGGGGAATACATTGGCACTTCCCTTGCCTCCCGCGGTGTGCCATTTGTGAAGAAGGGGAAAAAAAATATTTGGGCATACATAAAATCTTTAGCTGAAGAAAGTTTTGAGGTTATTTATTATATGCACATAAATTCTTCTGTGAAACTTTAAGATTGCACTTGGGTTGAATGTGTATAGCTAGTAAAAAAAGAAATACAGGAAGAAGTAGGACAGTCAAAATGTGCAAGGGGCTACAAAGACAGATATAGCTTAAAATTCAGCGACACCCATACTGAGAATGAAACACAAAACAGCCTCTACAAAAATAAATAGCAATAGAAAAACATGTAAATACATATCATTATGAGCACCAGTTATCTGGGAGGTGCTCAGTAAAACTTTGATTCATGTGTGTGGTGAGTCAAAGAATGCAGACCATGTCATATTTGCCACTACTACTAGCCTCAAGTTGAGCATCGCGCAAAAATACATTTTGAATGACTGGAGGGGTACTCAGAGCTGTGAGATGTGCCACACGTGCAAGGAAAACACTGATCGAGCTGGTGTCTGCAGATTAAGTGAAGCCACAGCTCAGGTGATTAAAGATGCAGCATTGTATGCCATTCCTCCTGGTCTCATCTCGTTCTTGCAGAGTGTGGGAGTCTGGCCTCATTCATGATTCAGAGCTCGGGGGCTGGAAGGGGGTGGAGTGAGTGCATGCGTGTGTGTGTGTGTGTGTGTGTGAGATGAGTGTGGTTTTTAGTATGAATTTTGTCTTCATCTGGACTCTTCGACCGAAGGGACCCAGAGTATCCTTCTATTAATATATTTTTAAGCCCTGAAAAACTGATGGCAGCTGAAAGATCGGGTGTAGGGGAGAGGGTCGAATCAGTTGCCATCACTGTCAAAGTCTGCAGCTGACTGAACTGTAGTCTATGGTTTATAAGCTCCAGCTGGTGCTGTCAGAGAACAAGGGGATGAGCGGTGTCACTTTGACAATGCTGAAAATTGGAGGAGTGCTTTGTCTCCCCAAATCTGAAGCTTCCCCGGAAGCAGCTGTGTATCCTCAAAAGTCTCCGTTTTGCATTCAGTTTCTGCTGTTCTCATAAGCTGCTTTAAGTCAGAGAAGATTTGAAGTTTAACTCATCAGATGATTGGCAGAAAATGAATAATCACCTTTTAGATATTGAAGTACATTTTTTTAATGTAAAAATGCCAAATATTTGGTGGTTTTTGCTTCTTAAATTGTGGATATTAGCTGATTTTTCCCTGTCTTACATGTGCAAATAAATTCCGCATCTCTGCTCTCTCTCATTTCTTGACTCAGCAGTTGATTAAATTAAAATGACTGAAAAAGGAAAACAATAGTTGCAGGCTATAAGAAATAATTAGGAGAAATTAAAAAAAATCTTATTTATGACAATATCATTAAATACAAAAGAAAACGTAAAGCCTGGTTGGTTGGATGCCTGACCATTTGGCTGCTGATAAGACTGGTGGTTTGACATACATCACGCTACAAACACAAGAGGGAAAACTGTGGTTGGAGCCCTTTAAAATGATTGAGACCAAGTTGTCGGAAAAAATTCCTCATTTATCAAGGACCAGGCGCAAACGATCAGCTTCCGGTATAAGCGCTTTTATTCTTGTAAGAAGGTAACAGTAACAGTCAGCTAGACAGCTTCCTGAGGCTGCACACTTGAGAGCCTTTCAGAGCATTTTATACATGTGATTACATCTAAGGCGTGACCTTTTACACAGAAGGGAGCTTTGATAAGGATGGAGACCATTCACAGTTTGACGCAGTTTTCTCCTATTCTGCACCCAGTTACAAACAGGCAGCCAGTTACTGGTAAACAATTCATATAAGCATTGATTAATATAACTAGCACAAAACTTTTTTTTCTAGGATATGTTGGATGTCTTACAGTCTGTGGCTTTGAAATTGCTGCTGTGAAGACAGGAACCAGGTCTGTGAGCACCTGCAGTCAGTTCCCATCTTCAAAGTGTCTTTGGTGCTTCAAGATGTGATGAATTAGCAGTAAGACGGTGTCAGTCTGCTATCAGTTTGTGATTGAATGGAGTCAAGTTGGTAATTACATGCAATCTGCGTGTGATAATATGGCAATTAACTGTGATAACTAGGTGAAAATCACAAATCTGCTGTAATCTGCATAGAGAAGTTCAAATTAAGTTCATGTTAACTAATCTCATAGATCTGAAATAGAAATTCAGAAATTTCCCCACAAATAGTGAAGAAATTGTTGCCGGACAGCGATTTAACTGCAAATTGACACAGGTGCTCAGCAGCATTGCTTTTATATGGGATTGTAATCAGGATACAACCAGTTGGCAATCAGCTGAGTTGAGACCCCTATTGCAAAGAGATCCGTTGCAGATGAGTTGCACTCATAAGTGCAGATTGACTCAGGTTGATTGCAATATTTTAGAAATCCCTCTGCATTTCTAAATTAGACAGCAGTTATTTGCAAGTCTTTGACAATCTGAGTCAGACCATGATTGTTTGGAGGCAGGTTGCCTCCCACCCTGCAACCTGTGCGATTGCCTTGCAATTGAAAGCTGTTGCTCAGAAGCTGTGAGTGTTGCATGCTCAACCTCCGGGTGACAATCTAGTTGCTCCTACTACTTGGAATTGGTTGCAGAGTGTGAAAAAATTTAATGTCACCAGGCAATCTCCAATTTTTTTTCCTTGTCACAAGGAGGTTGTATTTGAATCTGATAGATTCAATTTATATTGATTCTCAGTGTTGTGGCACTAGAGGAATAACTTACACTGACAGTAAATAACATGACAAATATTGACTTTTGATTGATGTTGAGGGTGTCAAATTTGACACTTTTATGAAAAGCTTATGATGATGAGGCTATAATATACAATGATATAGCTGACCAAAAGAAAATCTTGGTCTGCTGAAATAATGAGTACTTTTCAGCCAGTCGCAAGAAAAAAAAAATCATGAACATGAACTAAATCTGCCACAGTGGACTCTACCTGCGAGCCTTACTCTTTTAGCCTAAATGAATTATAAATAAACAAAACAAAGAAAAAAAATCCAGTATTTGTTCCATAGTAAAGAACTTTACCACAGTCAAAGCAACAAACTCAACAGCAGATCTTGTTCCAGCATGTTCCAGCCGTTATTCGTACGATTACCATAATAAGATTACCATATCAACTCATAATCGCAGCACAATCCACCAATTCTGTTGTAATATCATTTTCCTTTTGATGACAAACCATCCAGCTCAATTTGGGGCATGACTGCTACTCAACCTGTTGAAGGAGTTTAAACCAAACGTAGACTAAACATAGTGAAACATGTCAATTCAGACATTTTCAGACTCAAAGCTTCAAAGCTGTGGAGGGGTTTTCTTTATGAAAGCATCAGGGACGATTTGGTCAGATGAGCTCACACTGACTAGCCGACCTGAAAACTCCAGCCTAATAACACGACGAGTGACGAGAAGAAGACAGCACTGTTAGTGAGGCAGAGGAGGCAAGGCAGTGTTTGTATGTCAACTCGCTGCTTGAGAGAAGAAATAACAGGGCCTCACAGCTGGTACTGGTAAACTGTGACAAATGAGAATGGAAACCATTTCAAATATTCCGATTTGATTTGTATTGAAAAACTATTTTTGACAACAGTGTTACCTCCAAAAATGGATGGTTTTGAGTCACTCCTTCAGACGGGATTACGGCATTTGACAAAGATAAAAGCCGTTTGTCCATCGCAGTGTCGCAACCAGTTAAGGCATCATCCAAAAAGAAAGAAACCGTATAAACGTGCGTACTTCATTACATGCAGTGCTTCCATTTTATTCTCCTTTTATGTCATCTGCATTTGTGCAGTGAGAGGCTGACTTCGCAGCTGCGTTCCATTTAAGTGTTGTTGAGTTTGTGCAAATTGGGTCAGGAAATGTTTAGGCCAGGACTGTCACTGCAGCCTTGATCATATTCCATTTTTCAACCACTGGCTTTTTTTTCCAGACATGAAAGAGGTTGGAACTTGAAAGGCAAAGTTTGAAAGCCTTCCTTATCATTAACTTTCATCTCATAAAGCAAACAAATGAGAGAATCAATTTGTGATGAAAGTAAGTCATTGGCCTTGTCGCTACTACTTAAGGTCATGAGGCTAATCAATTTGCACTGAATAGGAAGTCAAATGCTGCCGTGGCCACTCCCCAACTCCCCTAGCCATCATCTTAGTGCTGAGCTTTGTTGGATCAAAAAGCTTTCTTTTATCCCCCCACTAACCCTATTGTCTGATGTCTCGTGTCTCAAGGCTTGCAGCCTAATAGAGATCAAAAGATTGGTGTTAGAGGTTCGCAGATAGTAGCTTTTTTGAATGGGGTGTCTCAGTAGTTCACACATTCTGGTCGTGTCCACTTGTGTTGCTGTCAGGGTGGGATAAATTAACTTTAGATGACCAGACTGTAAAACGTTTAATGGCTGACAAAACAATTACTTGAACAGTTTTTGAAAACATGAAGCGTTTGTCACAAGTGCGAGTGTCAAATTGCAGTGACAGTTCAATCTGCAGCGTGCAGTGACACACATATTTACTTTAAGAGTCAAATTAAAAGTCGCTAATTTATTTTACGCATACATGTTACATTAGATGTCGTCCAGACATTCAAGTGTGCACCTAGAATTGTAAGACTCTCATTTTTTCAATTAAAGACATGGTGTTGAGTAATTTATTCAGCACATTTCTCACAATTACTCCCTCAAAGAGGCACGTTCCAAAAATATCCAGGAGCACTAGAAGGGATTTGAAGTCTCTCTGTTTTATTAATGAAAGCCAACATTTACTCCTGACATTTGCATCGTAATAACTGCGAGATAAGTTGGAACTAAGATGACTCTCTAAACCCAATCTCCCTAATGAGATTTATAGGGGAAAAGTGTTGCCTTTAATGCTTTACTACATGCAGAAGGAAGAATAGTGTAGGCAAATTTTTCAGGGATGCAGCTGATATATTCATATAAGCATCAGTATGCTCTATCATACTTTACTGTGGTGCAAGGATAGAAGGCGCAATCTTTCAGTTGTCTCCACTTTTTTTTGGCACTCGGCTCCTTATAGACTGTATTGTATGCTCTTATAAATGTTTTTCCTGTCATTTATTTCAGCATGCTTATGGTCTGTAGTCAGACGAAGCTGTACCATCAGTCAGTTAAATGTACCGGGGAGAGTCAGTTTGAACAAAGACAATGGCTAATTTCCTCCCTTCATACTTTTTCATTCCATAACCAGCCTCCCATACGCAAACATTTATCTGCTGCTTTATCAGAAAGGATCTTAGCTATCAGCATGTTAGGGATGTACGAGTATTTAGACAAATAAACAGGCTACATCATTGATTATTAGTGATGGGAGAAGTATGACTCATTATCATATCACAATGTTTTTGGAACTTCATTTAAGTTGAAGGAGAGATAAATTGTAGTTTAGCCTTTGAGAAAATCAATTGTGAGTCTCCCAGGGGACTGAAAATGGTTTTGTGCTGTGTACAGTCAGCTATTTGTGTCAGAAATACATAATCCCTCTCGCTCAGATGAAATCCAGGAGCCAGGACACTACTTTATTACATGCTAGGGATGTGTCTGACAGCCAGCTTGCTTTTTGTTTTGTCTCAGCAAGTTTGAGCACAAGCAGGCAATCCCTTTATGTTTCTTTTACAGAAGCGATCCCTATTATGCAATGTTAAGCACACTTAAGCAAGCTCTACAGCAGTGAAAGCCTTTTGTGCTACAGGATCTGCAACTACAACAAAAGCACCTGCTACAGTAAATGTTACCTGTTGATAAGGACAAAATGCCTTTAGAATTTCTTTTGGTTTCAAGATGTCAATATTAATTTCATTGTCCTTTTGTGTTGCCGTGCAAACACGGGCAGTTACTGTTCTTGTGAAATCGAACCGATTTGAACAGTGATTGGTGATTTTGAATGTTTAATGGTCTCCCCCCCCCCTTTTTTTTAAAACAGAACAACAGTGAAAGTGCTGGAAAGGACAAAGCTGTGATTCTACACACCTGTGATTGGATGTGAGATTGTATTAACCTGAGACCATTAAAATGGAGTTGCTATGGAAACTTATACTGCTGCTGTCATTGGTGGAGCGTCTGGCAGGTAAGCCTCCCAAATGTGTACTTCTTGTGTCGCTGCATATGGTCTGTGTTGAAGTCAACAGATGGCACTTAAAATTAAAATAGAAAAATAAAAGGTTTTTAAGGAAAAGTGTGCCCAAAGCTTTGAACAATGTTACAATGTACAATGTACAAATGTTAGGAAATGTTCATGTTGTCATCCTTTTATTGGCAGCTCAAGGCAGCAAATCAACATTCTCTCAGTTGTGCATAGCAACTATCTCTCTTTTTTTTTTTTTCCAGGCAGTGCATCCTGTTGCAAAAAACAATCAGCCAGGTTTCCATCTCTGAAAGGCAGCCTCTTTCTATCAGTGCAGCGTGCAGTCATTCATTTTAAATAGCATCTCAATTGTTACCTAAATGAGACTGCACCGGTCGTAGCACAGGAATCTTGCTTGTGATCTTGCTTTTAATGAGAAACCTAATTTTCCTCCCTTACAAATTGTTCAGGGTCAAACGGTTGTTCTCTGCAGAATGTCAGAGTTTGAAACTGAGAACAAGATGAATAAGGGCTTTGGTGCATGTGCACAGTATCTTGAGGAATGAGTAATCTTTCAAGTTGCCTTGCTCAAAATCAGCAGCCACTCCTCACAGCTGGGACCTAAAATAATTAGTGTGCGTGCATGTGTTTGTGACTGTCATTGTGTGTATTTGTGTGCGCACGCGGGTCTTTTTTTTCCAAAAGCGCAACGGCATGTCGGCACCTAAATTTGCCTACATGGCAATTAGCACCACTTATCACTAAATCCAGTACACATCAGTGGATGTCTAATGAGGCTTTCCTCAGGGAACTGTGACTCACTATGGGATTAGGATCTACACCGCAATTCTGGATTGCATATTATGTCCTACTTAAGCATTCTCTTAAACATACAGAGAAGAGTGTGTTTGACATCGATGGAAATCCTGGAAGAGTTCTGATGTCAGACAAACTGCCTAAAGGAGACAATTTAGGTCTGCAGTCTGTTCAGTCACAAAATTTACTCTTGCAATCATGAGCCGCAGAACCCACATTCAGACTTTGCTATTCAAAGCAATTTAATGCTTAACAAAGGAGCAGAGGGCAAATCATTTCTGAAAAGCATTGTGTTGCACGCCCCTTGCTTCAGTCCTGAGCCTGACATTCACAGTTGGTAACACCGAGTAACTGAGCATTAATATTCAGTATGGGGTTACATTACATTGCTCTACTTACAACAGAAAAGTGTGGCGCAATATAACAGACCTTCAAAGCCTCTGTGTTCCACGAAAGACATGATAAGCCTTTTAGCATGCAGACCTGCAGTACTGGGTAGAGGATGTACAGTGTTTTTAGGTAGGTTATTTATCAAGACTCTGTTCTCTTTCTCTGCTTCTTTTATTATTTTTTTTAAACAGTAAGCATTGGCTGTGTGGGAGAGCCGTGAGGCCAAGGGAAAGTCATCCCCATAGTGAGTTCATCTGAAGTTAACCATAACCACCTTTCCCCCTATTTCTCTCTGAGGGTTTGAATGGCCTGTTGCATGGGTGTGCACGGTATACAGGAATGAGTAAGACAGAGCAGGAGAGCAATCATGATGTGGTTTGCCCGCATAGATACAGCTAACCTTCATAGTAGGGATGCAGCAGACCAATAACAGATCCTCAAAAAGCTAGATTGAGTCTGACAACAGGCCAAGCTACGGGGCCAATTTAATTCTATGATTTCAGTGTTTATTAAGCCATGCTTAGTAAAAGGCAAGCCGAGTGAGAAGCACTGCATCTGGTTGCTAAAGGAAGAGCTATCATATCATGGAGGAAGGGTCAGCAGTTTGGGGGTATTTCACACCTGCAATATCGATAGCCTTTCTTTGCATGTTTGTAATAGTTTTTGGCTTGACTGCAAAATGTGGTGAGGCGAGCATAGTGAGATCAGGAGTAAGGAAATGAGGAACTAACATGACCATAAATAACAACAGTATGCAGTAAGCTAATGACTCTCATGTGAATAGCGTTCTAAACATATATTTTTATTTTTGATTTTGATTTTCTTTGTCTGATTAATCAGTCAGACAGGTTTAATTAATTGCTGCATGGTCATTTGAATTTCAGCTTCATTTATAATCTTGGATTCCAAAAATTATGGAAACAAGATAGTTAAAAATAATCACTTGTTATGATTTTCTTTTTCACTAAAAATCTCTCGTTTTGAGTTATAAATCAAAGGTACCTGTTTCATTCATTGCACTGTGTGCCCGTTAGTTCAAGCACTCCAGGAGTTCAGAGGCTGAGAGTCTTTAAGTCAAAAAGATCTATTTAGCAGAAGTTAAAGTTGTAAAATGTTTTCTTTTGTGGAAGGAGGATTTGTAGTTGCAGATGCCTTTGTCTCTGGATCGCCAGTGGTCTCCTACCCGGTTTGATTTTGGTGTTGAGGTTTTGGTTAGCTTTCTGTGTAACTACTGTGCAGGTCTCACAAGGCGTGCATGCATCTTGCTTCAGCTGCTGGTTGAACCGTCTGCCATCTCATGTTGGAGAGGCTAGCAGGGACCAGTATGGAATGTCAGCTTCCCCTGTGAAATGAGCTTTTAGGTCAAAAAGACCCCCCTACTCTAGACCCAGCTTCGACCCTGTGTCCTCTACCATGACCGTCCCCATTTTTTTAAAAATTGTTTTTTAATGTTTTTATCTGATGTTGTTTTACACGAACAGTAAAATAATGATTTCTACTCTTTTTCTCAGAGTGGGGAAAGCAGCTTATTAATGTAACACTGGTGCCAGAGTGAGACTCAGTGTTGACCAAAGCCAGTGTACTGCTATCATAGCGGACCTGAAAATGTTGGATTGTTGCATCTCTACTTCACACAGCAGTCCACTTCAAACATTTTCTTGCAACTCTGGTGTTTTGTCATACTGTTTTAACACAGTCGGCATGATCATCATCAAGATTTATTACTCATGTTTTATTGAGAGATTAAATTTTTATCATAAAATAAGTAATAATAGTAGAAAAAATAATATGAGAAATAAATAATTTCTCTTTAATTAAAAACTAAATTCTAAAATATTCAAATAAATCAAGCAGGTAGTAAACAGCAATCTGTCATTAGGAAAAGATGAGGGAAAGAAAGACTAATTTGCTCTGCATATTAACTCTTATTACACAGCAACTTGCCAAAACCAATCATTTTTTTGTTGCTAAATATGAATTTTAACACTTTACTCAAGCATCTGCCTAAAAAGATAATCTGCAATCATAGAAACATCTATAGTTGGCACTGAAGGAGTACAATTTTAGCAAAGGTGGAAATAAAAAGAAGCCTTTCAGCTGAACTGGTTTAATCAGCAATCAGCTGTTTTGTTTGCTTCATAATAATTGAGAATTAACATTGTGAAAGTGGGTGTCTTCACCTTCCGAGAAGTCATGTTTTTTTTGGCACAGGGTCTTGATGTATAATTTGATTAAAAAATATTTAATCATAAAGGATTTTAAAGTGATATAATTAGCTGTCAACTTTTCAGAAATCACTCTTCTCAGCCTGCCCAATTGGAGATAAGTATTCAAAAAAAGCTGTAATGAGTTTTCATTATGCAGAGCTGAAGTACTGTAGCTTGGCACAGCAGTCGTGCCACCAGGGCTTGCCATGCCATGGCTTTGTTTAGTTTACGTGTTGTGGAAACGTCTAAGCTTTGAAAGCTAGATTCCTGTTTAAGTGTCCGTCCTTAAACACTAATCACAAGTGACCGTGTTTCAAATTGAGGGACCAAATTTGGGAGGACACATACTTGCTGTGGGGTCTTGTGGTCCTACCCTAAAAAACCCATTGTCTGATTAGCAGGTTAACAGCTGATTGGTGGATTAAGTTAGCTAATGTTGACTCTCAGATCTGCAACAGGTTCGGCTGAAGCAACTTCCAGAAATGATTCCAAAAAACTTCCCCAAAATGATTTTTTATTAGTTGTTTTTGACAGTTGCTGAGAATAGTAAAATTGACATAGGCTGCTAAAATATAATCATATGATTTCGCAGACTGCATAATGATATGCTTACTTTTCAAAGTAAACATATCATTATGCACATCTTTATGATTGGTGGCAAAACTTCGCTCCCCTAATTGTATAACAGGGATGCATTTGCTCTGCCTGCATCATAGCTAAGCTAAGAAGAAGGAAAAACACTTGTGCTGAAACCAAACGGGAAAACAAGAAAAACAAAAAGAAAAAAAAAAACACATTCACGTTGCTTATCTCGTTTATGTGCATTTGCTTAATTTGAGCATATTTTGAGAGTCTTTGCTGGGATTTTTCCTAAGCTCTTTGTTTCACCGTGCGCTTTGACAAGTGTGTAAAACCCCTTCTCTCAACACACTTGGCAGAAACAAGCAGAGGACAGACTGGTGAAATTAAGATAACATTACTGATTGCTGTGAGTGCTGTAAAGGCAGCTCTTTACTACATTTAGCAACATTTAGTGAGTGCAAAACTGATCTGATACAACAGGTAAACATCAGCCAGTGTATTTGTGAATACCATAGGCTGGTGGTGGTCAAAAAGACTCTCAGCTAATGAAGATGTTTGGCTGAAATATTAGAGGATTTCCTTTTCCCAACAAAGCTGATTTAATTTAGATGCAGTTCTGTAAGTATTTTTTAAGATAAACCTAAAAACAAAAAGTTTTATATGACACAGCCAGCTGTCACTCTTAATATACTAGAAAACACCACATGTGTTTGTGATGCCAATGGAAATGAAGGGCAGGTTTTGGCCAGCATTCTAATACAAAATAATGAAACAACTTTTACTTTCCTTTGTACCCTCATGTATGAATCTAAGATGAGTGTAGTTTCAAATATTGACTCACTCACTGATTCATCAGTACGTGGCAAAGCCTTTAGGAATCCTTAAGCAAGATTTCAGTGTCTTTGAAGTTTTGTAAAGGCCTAGAAGATGTGGGACTGTTCCTCTGTGAATCTTCCTCCCATAGCTAATGTTTTTTGCTTCGTCCATGAATAATGAATACCCAGTTTAAATGCTTTTGCATTCACAGTACAGTGTTATATAGATGTAAATTAATTTACCTATATGACGTATTATTGCTTGTGAATTCCATCCATCCATCCATCCATCCATCCATCCATCCATCCATCCATCCATCCATCCATCCATCCATCCATCCATCCATTTTCGGGTCACAGTGGCAGCAGGCTATGCAAGGTAATCAAAGCATCCCACTCCCAAGCAACTGTTTCCAGTTTCTTTTGGAAGATCCCTAAATCTTCTCTCTCTTCTCTCAGCTGGAGGTGCTCAGAAAGCCTCTAAAGGAAGGTACCCAGGAGCTATCCTAATCAAATTCCTAAACCACCTCAGCTGGCTCTGTTTGATTCAAAAAAGCAGCATCTCTACTATGAACTCCCTCTGGAAGTCCAGTCTCTAAGAAAAAAGGTCCAAATGGAACACAAGAACGTGCTTTGGCCCAGGGGACTGTTTAATACTTGCTTTCAGCACATATTTTTAGTCATCATCATGATGGCTCATAGCAAAGGCACCAGTACCTCATACTGCTCATGTAGATCCTGCAGAACCCCACAGTGGGAAAGAGTCCACGGTCCACTGTTCAATTAAATTCAGTTCAATTCAATTTTATTTATTTAGCACCAAATCACAACAGCACCTCAAGGTGCTTTATATTGGCTTTATAAGGTAAAGACCTTACAATAACTGAGAGAAAACCCCAACAATCCAATGTCCCCCTATGAGCAAGCGCTTGGTGAGAGTGGGAAGGAAGAACTCCCTTTTCCATGGAAAGGACAGAATACCCACTGCTCCTGCTAAGTCCACAGCTTGACAATCAGTTAAAGCCTCCTTTCGAGCACCCTAGAATAAAACTTTAGTGAGCCTAAGCTATATGATTCCTTTATAAATGGAGTACACCCTCTTTCCCTTTTTTTTTTTTTAGATTTATCTTATAAATACATTACCAGTAATATAGTATAAATATAATAGCCTGGAGCACTGCTGTGAGCATCCATTAACTGCATATTTCACTTTTTGTGTCTCCTCATGCTGGAGTCACCACTTGTCAGCATTACTGTACATTAATGCTGACAAGTAGTACAGCTTTTGTGTATTATCTTATGCAGTAGCAAAGACACAACAGTAGTTATTTTCTTAAGTTACCATCAGATTTGAATAAAAATGAACTTGAAAAAAAATTAAGTCTTGTTTTGAGGTTTTCTAGGTGTAACGATTCATATAGAGTAGTCTAATTAGAGCATGTGCAGTCATAAACACAACAAAATATTTTGCATGAATTTTTTACTGTATTATTGCTGTTTATGAGGTTCCATTGTGAAAGAAATGTTTACCAAAGAAAGAAATCCATACTACATAGTCAAAAATTAATGCCAAGAAAAGTCAAATTCAGACATTCTTTGACTAAACATGAAACATCATCCTTCACCTTTATACCAGGATAATTGTCCCCATCACTGTGTCTTGAAATCTGATGGGTGACAAATGACCTTCTACTGTAGCTGATGCTGAGGAAGAAAAGGTAGGGGCATTACTTCACTTAGATGAAAATGTCATTCTCAAAAGCAATATATTCCTTTGTTCATGTAGACATTCAGCATTCAGTAGAGAATGACAAAGAAATGGCTTTAATTTGCTACTCCCACATACGGACTTGGACCTAATCAATTCTGTTTCCCCAGTGTACACAGCATTGGATACCCTTGGTTCAATTGGTGTTATTGCATTTCAGATGCAGTAGCTTTGATTTGCTAGAGCATGATGTGACACGGTTGGATGTTGCTTGAAATATTCATGTCACATTTCTCCTACAGACTGTGTAACTGAAAATGCAATTAATTTAATTAACACAGCTGAAATACAGTACCGCACAGCCCAGCACACTCCAGCTCAGAGTCACAGCAGTATTGCCTGGTACACTTTTTATTAGTTTGACTCTTGTGTTTCTTTTTATGTATTTGCTGTATGTCTTCTCTGTAAGTTTGTAGCACTTGAATCACAAGAATGTAATCATTTTCCCTAATTTTTCTAATGAAATTACTAGTGAAATAATTTTATTCTTTATAGTTCAGTGTTTCTGTTTTTCAAGGATCCTGAAATAGAGTACCATATATTTCAAGCCTTTAGATAAGATTTGATCAAACTCATACCTCGCTTGAAACAGCCCAAACCATACTGAGTAGCATTTGGTGCCCCTAAATGAGAGACCCTAAAGATGTACCTTATCGGCCTGGACAGCAAGGAAGATGCCTTAAAAAGCAAGATTGGCTCTTTTTTTATTTGATGCATAAAACCCTGAGCTGAAACTAATGGATTTGGGGCCTCACAAACGGCCGATACCTCCCCCACAGCTGACTCCCCATATGCCTATTTATTCATGCTGAGGTAAGCTGGAGGAATTCATTTGCTGTCAGCTAGTATTGAATTTGAGATTAGTTTTTATTTCAGTCTCTAAAACAGCTCTCTCTGCCTTCTACTTTTGCTTCGATGCCGAGTCTTGTGTTGTCTGAGGAGTCTTAGAAAACATGCACGTATCACCATCTGGCAGCAGGTGAAAGATATGAGGAAAGCCGGCTTATTTCATAATGACCTCCATCTTTGTCCTGCGGCATTGTGCAGTCTACTTCCTGTTAGGATTCTGGATCACTGCACTTCTCTGATAGAGAACTTTTATCATTTTTCTTTCGGTATTTTATGGGACTTGGTGTTGGACCTGTCATCAGATTTTGACAGTCTGGTTTCAGCATGACTTTGACTATTTTTTATGTCTTACAATGCTTAACACTCTGTCAACAAGAGTGTCAGTGTTGATTTTAAATTTAAAACTTTCTTTGTTGTCCAGATGTCTTTACAGTATGCATCTGTTCTCTTTTTAAGACAGCAAGTATATCATGAAAAAATCCTTCCTGGGAAGAAAAGAAAATTCTCACTCATTTCATGGGCCTGTGGATTTCAGACTGAGGGGCACTTTCGTGTGTAGAACCTTAATGTTTGATTACCAGAAAGCAAGCTTGACAATCATTCTGCATCCCCTTCTTACTTACTGTCATTCCCGGTAGGTCAACGAAAGAGTTTCCGAGAGTTTGCATCAGTTTGCACTAAGCCTCCTTGGCACGGCACCAGAAACTCAAACCCTTCTCATTATTCTTGTTCACCCTTTTAATAGCAGTTGCCATGGTGCTGGCAAAGATCAGGTCAGTTTAGCACCATCACCAGGCATAGAGTTCTGTGGAAAGGTCTTGAGCTACCCTTCATTTCTTTATATTTTAGTTCCAAGGTGCCAGACTTTCTTATAATTATTTTAAGGTGATCTGGAGCAATAGTTCTCAAGGCTTTTCTGAAGGTCTTTCAGTGTCTTTGGACATTGGTGGATTTTCACTCATTTTCAGTCCAGTCCTTGTACCCGACCATTTTCAAAGGAATATTTTTTTGTTTGTTTGTCAGTTACAGTAAGCCAGTTAACACTGACTTATGAATCATTCAAGCATAAAAAGAATAAAGATAACAGAAAAGGTACCAGACAACTTGGCAAAGAATCAATTTAAAATTGTATCTTTAGGCACTTTGTTACCAACACCCTGTCACAAAAGCAGTTGAACCTATGAAAAATGCCAGAGATAACACAGTTTGAGAGACATAAAATAGTATTTTTGCACAAACAAGATGATTCTCAAAGTACTATTAGTGATAATCTTGGCATATTTTGGCATATATACAGTCTGTCCTCAAAAGATTTGAGAAATCTGGACAAGTAGAGGACAAACGAATATGCGGCAGGCCTAAAAATTATCTTCAGCAGATGAACAGTATTTGGAAGTTATGCCCCTAAGAAATAAGAAAAAATCCATCAGTGACCTGACACAGGACTCGAGAGATGCATCTGGACCTTTAGTTGATCCATCTACTGTTCACTGAAGCCTCATCAGAAATGGTCTCAGTGGAAGGGTGGCTGTCAAGAAGCCATTCTTAAGGAAGGGAAACAGGGAGAAAAGAACAGAAAGAAAGAACATTGGAGGTCAGGAGAGAGAGGTACAACAGTGAGTGTCTACAGCCATCTGTAAAATATGGTGGAGGCTCTGTTGGGATTTGGGGCTGCATTTCAGCCAGTGGTGTTGAGGATCTTTTCAAATTTAATGGAATTATGAACACAGAAAAGCACCATCAGATTTTGATCCACCATTCAATACCATCTGATTGGCAAAGGCTTCATTTTCAGCATGACAATTATCCCAAGCACACTGGCAATGCAGCAAAATCATACCTGTATAGAAACACAGTGGAACACTGTCAGTCATGGATTGGCCTCTGCAGAGTCCAGACCTCAACAGTATTGAAGAAGTGTGGGATCACCTGGACAGGGAATAGAACAAAAGGCAGCCAACATCCAATGAAGAACTTTGAATGTCCTTCAAGAAACCTGGAGAACTATTCCTGAAGACTGCTGACAAAAATGTGAAGAAAGCTGGCTGAGAGAGAGAGAGAGAGAGAGAGAGAGAGAGACAGCGAGAGAGAGAGAGAGAGAGAGGTCAAAAAGTGGTTGACTTTCAAGCTTGTTACAATTACACAAACTCTGTTTTACCCTTATTTTCATGTATGCTTGTACATGTTTCAGTAAATTATTGGCTTTAGATTTTTGCACAGCATTGTTCATACATATACATATACATATATATATATATGACCTAACTGACACTTTAATAAGGTAAATGATTCATCTCATGTTTGCCCTCTTTTCAAGTTTCTGTACAACAATGATTGGTTTTAATATAGACTGCACAATAAGTGTCCTCTACTAATCATTCATCTCTCCTTTCTGCTGTGAGGGACATGCTTCATGTAACAAAGATTATAATTAGACAGTCTTTTATTCTGTGTAACTTTCTTGAAGGGTTATGCTTGCAGAAAGGAACAATGAGGTCCCTTGTCAAACATCTCCACCCTTTCAGAGAGTTATTTTGAGTCTTGAGTACTCCCAGGACTCTAGAGACGTGAAGATGATACCTGCCTCTCATACAGATTAGTTACTCTAATGATGGAATATTCCTGCTTCTGTGCCATTACTGAAATGCAAATGCTTTCTGGTAAACACAAAAGAATTCCCCATCCACCTCAAAAAGAAATGTTTATTGTAACGAAGCTTTGACTACCCCAGGAATCACTCTTGTGCTTTTCCTGAACAATATGCACTCTCTGTTGTATCTTAGTAGTTAACCAGGATGTGAATGTCACACATGTCCCTGCCCTTTTTGTCTGTGATTTTTTTTTTTTTTTTTTTGGTGCTTAATTTATTTATTTTTAGGTAATTTTTTTTTTTGTTCAGAGACAATGAATCAAAGTGCTGTAATATCACTCCAGGAATTTAAAGATACCAAAGTAATTAATTGTGTTTATTAATTAATTCCTCCGTATAAACCAACACATAAGGAATAATTATTGTAATTAATGATTGACCCTCTTAACACAATGCATTAGTGCAGAAATACTTTAAAGTGTAATTCAAAGTGATTTGGAGCAGCCCTTGTGATTGTTTTGGGTAACAAACCAAAAGATGCTCACAATCTCAAATATTTCCTCAACTTTGGAGATTATAGTCTTTTTTTTTTCTTTAAGTCACTAAAGGGTAACAATTTGATGTGTTAAATGAGAGGGAAAGATTTAAAATGCGTATTCGTGATGGCATCTATTTCAGATCTTTTATTGCTTGACATGCCCTGGGAAAGCTGTGATAAGTTTGAAGGGTTTAAATTAAATTTTGCTGAAGTGTGGTGGCAGTGTGGTTTGCTTTTGACAAGTGTGTACATTCAGATGTTTGCATTAAAGTTTCATGAAGGTAACCAGCTGATTATGCAGTACCGCAGGGATCAAGCAAGTTCTACTCACATGATCGAAAGCTGCACGCCAGAAATGCGTACTGTTTATGCTTATTCTGTGCAGTGCTTTCCGTTGCTCGCTCACGTCTTTCTGTAAGGCTTCAATATCTGCTCGCTCGCAGGAAAAAAAAAACCTGTGTAGAGTGATTTTCATTTGACCAGAACATCAAAGCTGATGTAGTTTTGTTGGTTCTGCACCCAGGAAGCGGAGTCCTGCTGAGGCCCATGTTCACCAAACAACCCGGCAGTGTGGTGTTTCCCATTCATTCTGGCGAAAATCGCAGAGAGGTGGTGTTTAGCTGCGAGGCCCAGGGACACCCACCTCCTTTCTACAGGTAACACCTCCACGCATGGCTTTATGCATACGTCTCAGTTTTGGAACCTTTAAGTAATATTTAATGGATGTTAAAGGAAACCAATGTGGATTATAAGACAAACAATTTCTGTGCTTTGTGAAATTCTGGTACTTTTTAATCTGTTACTTACCCCTCGTTAAGAGATATCTGTGTCCTTGAATTGCACCCATACAGTTTATGGCTGTAACTTGTTAACCAAGCTAATGACTTATCACTCCATCCTCTCCTTGAAATAGTGAACTTCTGGCACTAAAAAAGCAACATAACATTAACAATGAGGCTCAAAATGTGGAGCTTAGAAACAAATGGTCACTAAACATACAGCATCTTTTCTATTATCTATGGCACAAAATCTGCACAAAACCCTGGTTAGACTGGGTTTATTTATTTAAAACTGATCTGATCAATGACTCACTTTTAAAATAATGTGAGAATTATTAATAAACTGCCCTTAGCTGCAGGTGTTTTGTATATTTGCACTGATGGGACATTGATCTGTACAATTCAGTGAAAGAGCTTCCTGTCACCACTATCACTGATCAGTGAAAAGATCAAGAAAGTCATGTACCAAGCCTCTCTGTTGTCATGGTTGAGACTGAGTGATAGAGGGACACACTAATGGAGTATATTTCACATAACAGGAATATACGGCAGAAACTGTCTTTCTATAGCTCTGCTCTAGGCTTTCTACATAGTCCCACTGGTAAAGGTGCACAGACACTGCCATGGGACATCTGATCTGAGGTTATCACTGTGATAAACATGATACAAATCAGCTGATGGACTGAGGTGCACAAAACTCTTGCTGCAGGTTGTCCTTGTTCAGCACACTTTCACTGTGTAGCTGAGGAGTCCCAGTGCTAAAAAACTGATTAATGCACAGTTCTAAAATGTTGACAAATTAAAATGAATGAGAAGCAATGATTTACTTTAAAGTGCATCAAGCGGATAAGCTATTAATTTATAATCTATCAAATGGGGCTACATAGCTGTTTCCTGGCAGGGTAATTAAATACAAATCGCAAAACCAAGCATTCAATGTGTAATAGCTTGAAACGATCCCTCATACGTAAGCATATGCAGCCATTAATGTAGCTTGAAGATCCTTGGTGTTATGCCTAATGGACACAAATTGAAATGAATGTACAAGATGTTATCACTTGGATCGGCTGGAATACTTAATAAGCAGTCGGTCACTTTAGCTTTTAAACGAAAACTCGCTTATGAGTTCAAATCTGCAAATTGTTCTGACCTTCTTAGTTCAAGCTCTGAGAGCACGACTGGCTTCATATGAAATCAAATTTTGTTTTAATTGGCTCTTTAATTATAGCGAGTGCCACCAACTGTGGCAGTCGATATACCACATATACCACGCTGCTGTGATATCTCTTGATGGTGGGACTGATATTTTACAGGCCTATTGAATCATCACTCAGCATACACAACATAGTATCACGGCAACGTGTGTCATAGACAGTAAACGGATATGCATGCTTAAGCTGCAGTACCAGGTTTATTTCAGTTCGACTCTAACCTGTGATGCCACAGTGATCCTCTAGTCTTCACTGTAAACCCGGATAAGTTGAATCTACTTAAAAAAAAACCAAGGTAATTCGTTGCCTTAAATTAATGAGCATCAGTTGAATAAGTGCAGTGGACTATGTTCAATGTACTTGAGGCCCTTTTGGAATGGAATGAAAGATTTAAGTTGAATGCACTAATAACAGAGTTTCAGTAACTGAAGATACTTAGTTCTCATTCTTAGATACTTAGATACTCATTCACCACCCATTTATTTAACTCAGCTTGTTAAGTAAGCACTACTTCATTACCAATTGAAGTAAATTGTATGTTTG